>CAXHUQ010000940.1:0-64821 GCA_964020085.1 Micromussa lordhowensis | reverse complement strand
AAGCTCGGCTAACAAGTCAGCCAGCCGGCCACGCCTGGGGATCTGCGGGCTGATTAGCATAGTGGGAGATTTCGCGCAGCTCCGATACTTCGCATTTGGACCCGGACCGACCCCGGGAGTGCTTTGGTGGTATTAGTTTGCAAAGTTGCGACGCGCGCAAAGTTCGGCTAATTAGCAAACGGGCTGGTTAGCATAGTGCGAGATGTCGCGCAGCTCCGAAACTTTGCATGTGGACCCGGACCCACCCCAGCAGTGCTTTGGTGCCATTAGTTTGCCAAGTTGCGACACGCGTCAAGCTCGGCTAACGAGTCAGCCAGCCGGCCACGCCTGGGGATCTGCGGGCTGATTAGCATAGTGGGAGATTTCGCGCAGCTCCGATACTTCGCATTTGGACCCGGACCGACCCCGGGAGTGCTTTGGTGGTATTAGTTTGCAAAGTTGCGACGCGCGCAAAGTTCGGCTAATTAGCAAACGGGCTGGTTAGCATAGTGCGAGATGTCGCGCAGCTCCGAAACTTTGCATGTGGACCCGGACCCACCCCAGGAGTGCTTTGGTGCCATTAGTTTGCCAAGTTGCGACACGCGTCAAGCTCGGCTAACGAGTCAGCCAGCCGGCCACGCCTGGGGATCTGCGGGCTGATTAGCATAGTGGGAGATTTCACGCAGCTCCGATACTTCGCATTTGGACCCGGACCGACCCCGGGAGTGCTCTGGTGGTATTAGTTTGCAAAGTTGCGACGCGCGCAAAGTTCGGCTAATTAGCAAACGGGCTGGTTAGCATAGTGCGAGATGTCGCGCAGCTCCGAAACTTTGCATGTGGACCCGGACCCACCCCAGGAGTGCTTTGGTGCCATTAGTTTGCCAAGTTGCGACACGCGTCAAGCTCGGCTAACGAGTCAGCCAGCCGGCCACGCCTGGGGATCTGCGGGCTGATTAGCATAGTGGGAGATTTCGCGCAGCTCCGATACTTCGGATTTGGACCCGGACCGACCCCGGGAGTGCTTTGGTGGTATTAGTTTGCAAAGTTGCGACGCGCGCAAAGTTCGGCTAATTAGCAAACGGGCTGGTTAGCATAGTGCGAGATGTCGCGCAGCTCCGAAACTTTGCATGTGGACCCGGACCCACCCCAGGAGTGCTTTGGTGCCATTAGTTTGCCAAGTTGCGACACGCGTCAAGCTCGGCTAACGAGTCAGCCAGCCGGCCACGCCTGGGGATCTGCGGGCTGATTAGCATAGTGGGAGATTTTGCGCAGCTCCGATACTTCGCATTTGGACCCGGACCGACCCCGGGAGTGCTTTGGTGGTATTAGTTTGCAAAGTTGCGACGCGCGCAAAGTTCGGCTAATTAGCAAACGGGCTGGTTAGCATAGTGCGAGATGTCGCGCAGCTCCGAAACTTTGCATGTGGACCCGGACCCACCCCAGGAGTGCTTTGGTGCCATTAGTTTGCCAAGTTGCAACACGCGTCAAGCTCGGCTAACGAGTCAGCCAGCCGGCCACGCCTGGGGATCTGCGGGCTGATTAGCATAGTGGGAGATTTCGCGCAGCTCCGATACTTCGCATTTGGACCCGGACCGACCCCGGGAGTGCTTTGGTGGTATTAGTTTGCAAAGTTGCGACGCGCGCAAAGTTCGGCTAATTAGCAAACGGGCTGGTTAGCATAGTGCGAGATGTCGCGCAGCTCCGAAACTTTGCATGTGGACCCGGACCCACCCCAGGAGTGCTTTGGTGCCATTAGTTTGCCAAGTTGCGACACGCGTCAAGCTCGGCTAACGAGTCAGCCAGCCGGCCACGCCTGGGGATCTGCGGGCTGATTAGCATAGTGGGAGATTTCGCGCAGCTTCGATACTTCGCATTTGGACCCGGACCGACCCCGGGAGTGCTTTGGTGGTATTAGTTTGCAAAGTTGCGACGCGCGCAAAGTTCGGCTAATTAGCAAACGGGCTGGTTAGCATAGTGCGAGATGTCGCGCAGCTCCGAAACTTTGCATTTGGACCCGGACCCACCCCAGGAGTGCTTTGGTGCCATTAGTTTGCCAAGTTGCAACACGCGTCAAGCTCGGCTAACGAGTCAGCCAGCCGGCCACGCCTGGGGATCTGCGGGCTGATTAGCATAGTGGGAGATTTCGCGCAGCTCCGATACTTCGCATTTGGACCCGGACCGACCCCGGGAGTGCTTTGGTGGTATTAGTTTGCAAAGTTGCGACGCGCGCAAAGTTCGGCTAATTAGCAAACGGGCTGGTTAGCATAGTGCGAGATGTCGCGCAGCTCCGAAACTTTGCATTTGGACCCGGACCCACCCCAGGAGTGCTTTGGTGCCATTAGTTTGCCAAGTTGCAACACGCGTCAAGCTCGGCTAACGAGTCAGCCAGCCGGCCACGCCTGGGGATCTGCGGGCTGATTAGCATAGTGGGAGATTTCGCGCAGCTCCGATACTTCGCATTTGGACCCGGACCGACCCCGGGAGTGCTTTGGTGGTATTAGTTTGCAAAGTTGCGACGCGCGCAAAGTTCGGCTAATTAGCAAACGGGCTGGTTAGCATAGTGCGAGATGTCGCGCAGCTCCGAAACTTTGCATTTGGACCCGGACCCACCCCAGGAGTGCTTTGGTGCAATTAGTTTGCCAAGTTGCAACACGCGTCAAGCTCGGCTAACGAGTCAGCCAGCCGGCCACGCCTGGGGATCTGCGGGCTGATTAGCATAGTGGGAGATTTCGCGCAGCTCCGATACTTCGCATTTGGACCCGGACCGACCCCGGGAGTGCTTTGGTGGTATTAGTTTGCAAAGTTGCGACGCGCGCAAAGTTCGGCTAATTAGCAAACGGGCTGGTTAGCATAGTGCGAGATGTCGCGCAGCTCCGAAACTTTGCATTTGGACCCGGACCCACCCCAGGAGTGCTTTGGTGCCATTAGTTTGCCAAGTTGCAACACGCGTCAAGCTCGGCTAACGAGTCAGCCAGCCGGCCACGCCTGGGGATCTGCGGGCTGATTAGCATAGTGGGAGATTTCGCGCAGCTCCGATACTTCGCATTTGGACCCGGACCGACCCCGGGAGTGCTTTGGTGGTATTAGTTTGCAAAGTTGCGACGCGCGCAAAGTTCGGCTAATTAGCAAACGGGCTGGTTAGCATAGTGCGAGATGTCGCGCAGCTCCGAAACTTTGCATTTGGACCCGGACCCACCCCAGGAGTGCTTTGGTGCCATTAGTTTGCCAAGTTGCAACACGCGTCAAGCTCGGCTAACGAGTCAGCCAGCCGGCCACGCCTGGGGATCTGCGGGCTGATTAGCATAGTGGGAGATTTCGCGCAGCTCCGATACTTCGCATTTGGACCCGGACCGACCCCGGGAGTGCTTTGGTGGTATTAGTTTGCAAAGTTGCGACGCGCGCAAAGTTCGGCTAATTAGCAAACGGGCTGGTTAGCATAGTGCGAGATGTCGCGCAGCTCCGAAACTTTGCATTTGGACCCGGACCCACCCCAGGAGTGCTTTGGTGCAATTAGTTTGCCAAGTTGCAACACGCGTCAAGCTCGGCTAACGAGTCAGCCAGCCGGCCACGCCTGGGGATCTGCGGGCTGATTAGCATAGTGGGAGATTTCGCGCAGCTCCGATACTTCGCATTTGGACCCGGACCGACCCCGGGAGTGCTTTGGTGGTATTAGTTTGCAAAGTTGCGACGCGCGCAAAGTTCGGCTAATTAGCAAACGGGCTGGTTAGCATAGTGCGAGATGTCGCGCAGCTCCGAAACTTTGCATGTGGACCCGGACCCACCCCAGGAGTGCTTTGGTGCCATTAGTTTGCCAAGTTGCGACACGCGTCAAGCTCGGCTAACGAGTCAGCCAGCCGGCCACGCCTGGGGATCTGCGGGCTGATTAGCATAGTGGGAGATTTCGCGCAGCTCCGATACTTCGCATTTGGACCCGGACCGACCCCGGGAGTGCTTTGGTGGTATTAGTTTGCAAAGTTGCAACGCGCGCAAAGTTCGGCTAATTAGCAAACGGGCTGGTTAGCATAGTGCGAGATGTCGCGCAGCTCCGAAACTTTGCATGTGGACCCGGACCCACCCCAGGAGTGCTTTGGTGCCATTAGTTTGCCAAGTTGCGACACGCGTCAAGCTCGGCTAACGAGTCAGCCAGCCGGCCACGCCTGGGGATCTGCGGGCTGATTAGCATAGTGGGAGATTTCGCGCAGCTGCGATACTTCGCATTTGGACCCGGACCGACCCCGGGAGTGCTTTGGTGGTATTAGTTTGCAAAGTTGCGACGCGCGCAAAGTTCGGCTAATTAGCAAACGGGCTGGTTAGCATAGTGCGAGATGTCGCGCAGCTCCGAAACTTTGCATGTGGACCCGGACCCACCCCAGGAGTGCTTTGGTGCCATTAGTTTGCCAAGTTGCGACACGCGTCAAGCTCGGCTAACGAGTCAGCCAGCCGGCCACGCCTGGGGATCTGCGGGCTGATTAGCATAGTGGGAGATTTCGCGCAGCTCCGATACTTCGCATTTGGACCCGGACCGACCCCGGGAGTGCTTTGGTGGTATTAGTTTGCAAAGTTGCGACGCGCGCAAAGTTCGGCTAATTAGCAAACGGGCTGGTTAGCATAGTGCGAGATGTCGCGCAGCTCCGAAACTTTGCATGTGGACCCGGACCCACCCCAGGAGTGCTTTGGTGCCATTAGTTTGCCAAGTTGCGACACGCGTCAAGCTCGGCTAACGAGTCAGCCAGCCGGCCACGCCTGTTGATCTGCGGGCTGATTAGCATAGTGGGAGATTTCGCGCAGCTCCGATACTTCGCATTTGGACCCGGACCGACCCCGGGAGTGCTTTGGTGGTATTAGTTTGCAAAGTTGCGACGCGCGCAAAGTTCGGCTAATTAGCAAACGGGCTGGTTAGCATAGTGCGAGATGTCGCGCAGCTCCGAAACTTTGCATGTGGACCCGGACCCACCCCAGGAGTGCTTTGGTGCCATTAGTTTGCCAAGTTGCGACACGCGTCAAGCTCGGCTAACGAGTCAGCCAGCCGGCCACGCCTGGGGATCTGCGGGCTGATTAGCATAGTGGGAGATTTCGCGCAGCTCCGATACTTCGCATTTGGACCCGGACCGACCCCGGGAGTGCTTTGGTGGTATTAGTTTGCAAAGTTGCGACGCGCGCAAAGTTCGGCTAATTAGCAAACGGGCTGGTTAGCATAGTGCGAGATGTCGCGCAGCTCCGAAACTTTGCATGTGGACCCGGACCCATCCCAGGAGTGCTTTGGTGCCATTAGTTTGCCAAGTTGCGACACGCGTCAAGCTTGGCTAACGAGTCAGCCAGCCGGCCACGCCTGGGGATCTGCGGGCTGATTATCATAGTGGGAGATTTCGCGCAGCTCCGATACTTCGCATTTGGACCCGGACCGACCCCGGGAGTGCTTTGGTGGTATTAGTTTGCAAAGTTGCGACGCGCGCAAAGTTGGGCTAATTAGCAAACGGGCTGGTTAGCATAGTGCGAGATGTCGCGCAGCTCCGAAACTTTGCATTTGGACCCGGACCGACCCCAGGAGTGCTTTGGTGCCATTAGTTTGCCAAGTTGCGACACGCGTCAAGCTCGGCTAACGAGTCAGCCAGCCGGCCACGCCTGGGGATCTGCGGGCTGATTAGCATAGTGGGAGATTTCGCGCAGCTCCGATACTTCGCATTTGGACCCGGACCGACCCCGGGAGTGCTTTGGTGGTATTAGTTTGCAAAGTTGCGACACGCGCAAAGTTCGGCTAATTAGCAAACGGGCTGGTTAGCATAGTGCGAGATGTCGCGCAGCTCCGAAACTTTGCATGTGGACCCGGACCCACCCCAGGAGTGCTTTGGTGCCATTAGTTTGCCAAGTTGCGACACGCGTCAAGCTCGGCTAACGAGTCAGCCAGCCGGCCACGCCTGGGGATCTGCGGGCTGATTAGCATAGTGGGAGATTTCGCGCAGCTCCGATACTTCGCATTTGGACCCGGACCGACCCCGGGAGTGCTTTGGTGGTATTAGTTTGCAAAGTTGCGACGCGCGCAAAGTTCGGCTAATTAGCAAACGGGCTGGTTAGCATAGTGCGAGATGTCGCGCAGCTCCGAAACTTTGCATGTGGACCCGGACCCACCCCAGGAGTGCTTTGGTGCCATTAGTTTGCCAAGTTGCGACACGCGTCAAGCTCGGCTAACGAGTCAGCCAGCCGGCCATGCCTGGGGATCTGCGGGCTGATTAGCATAGTGGGAGATTTCGCGCAGCTCCGATACTTCGCATTTGGACCCGGACCGACCCCGGGAGTGCTTTGGTGGTATTAGTTTGCAAAGTTGCGACGCGCGCAAAGTTCGGCTAATTAGCAAACGGGCTGGTTAGCATAGTGCGAGATGTCGCGCAGCTCCGAAACTTTGCATGTGGACCCGGACCCACCCCAGGAGTGCTTTGGTGCCATTAGTTTGCCAAGTTGCGACACGCGTCAAGCTCGGCTAACGAGTCAGCCAGCCGGCCCTGCCTGGGGATCTGCGGGCTGATTAGCATAGTGGGAGATTTCGCGCAGCTCCGATACTTCGCATTTGGACCCGGACCGACCCTGGGAGTGCTTTGGTGGTATTAGTTTGCAAAGTTGCGACGCGCGCAAAGTTCGGCTAATTAGCAAACGGGCTGGTTAGCATAGTGCGAGATGTCGCGCAGCTCCGAAACTTTGCATGTGGACCCGGACCCACCCCAGGAGTGCTTTGGTGCCATTAGTTTGCCAAGTTGCGACACGCGTCAAGCTCGGCTAACGAGTCAGCCAGCCGGCCACGCCGGGGGATCTGCGGGCTGATTAGCATAGTGGGAGATTTCGCGCAGCTCCGATACTTCGCATTTGGACCCGGACCGACCCCGGGAGTGCTTTGGTGGTATTAGTTTGCAAAGTTGCGACGCGCGCAAAGTTCGGCTAATTAGCAAACGGGCTGGTTAGCATAGTGCGAGATGTCGCGCAGCTCCGAAACTTTGCATGTGGACCCGGACCCACCCCAGGAGTGCTTTGGTGCCATTAGTTTGCCAAGTTGCGACACGCGTCAAGCTCGGCTAACGAGTCAGCCAGCCGGCCACGCCTGGGGATCTGCGGGCTGATTAGCATAGTGGGAGATTTCGCGCAGCTCCGATACTTCACATTTGCACCCGGACCGACCCCGGGAGTGCTTTGGTGGTATTAGTTTGCAAAGTTGCGACGCGCGCAAAGTTCGGCTAATTAGCAAACGGGCTGGTTAGCATAGTGTGAGATGTCGCGCAGCTCCGAAACTTTGCATGTGGACCCGGACCCACCCCAGGAGTGCTTTGGTGCCATTAGTTTGCCAAGTTGCGACACGCGTCAAGCTCGGCTAACGAGTCAGCCAGCCGGCCACGCCTGGGGATCTGCGGGCTGATTAGCATAGTGGGAGATTTCGCGCAGCTCCGATACTTCGCATTTGGACCCGGACCGACCCCGGGAGTGCTTTGGTGGTATTAGTTTGCAAAGTTGCGACGCGCGCAAAGTTCGGCTAATTAGGAAACGGGCTGGTTAGCATAGTGCGAGATTTCGCGCAGCTCCGAAACTTTGCATGTGGACCCGGACCCACCCCAGGAGTGCTTTGGTGCCATTAGTTTGCCAAGTTGCGACACGCGTCAAGCTCGGCTAACGAGTCAGCCAGCCGGCCACGCCTGGGGATCTGCGGGCTGATTAGCATAGTGGGAGATTTCGCGCAGCTCCGATACTTCGCATTTGGACCCGGACCGACCCCGGGAGTGCTTTGGTGGTATTAGTTTGCAAAGTTGCGACGCGCGCAAAGTTCGGCTAATTAGCAAACGGGCTGGTTAGCATAGTGCGAGATTTCGCGCAGCTCCGATACTTCGCATTTGGACCCGGACCGACCCCGGGAGTGCTTTGGTGGTATTAGTTTGCAAAGTTGCGACGCGCGCAAAGTTCGGCTAATTAGCAAACGGGCTGGTTAGCATAGTGCGAGATGTCGCGCAGCTCCGAAACTTTGCATGTGGACCCGGACCCACCCCAGGAGTGCTTTGGTGCCATTAGTTTGCCAAGTTGCGACACGCGTCAAGCTCGGCTAACGAGTCAGCCAGCCGGCCACGCCTGGGGATCTGCGGGCTGATTAGCATAGTGGGAGATTTCGCGTAGCTCCGATACTTCGCATTTGGACCCGGACCGACCCCGGGAGTGCTTTGGTGGTATTAGTTTGCAAAGTTGCGACGCGCGCAAAGTTCGGCTAATTAGCAAACGGGCTGGTTAGCATAGTGCGAGATGTCGCGCAGCTCCGAAACTTTGCATGTGGACCCGGACCCACCCCAGGAGTGCTTTGGTGCCATTAGTTTGCCAAGTTGCGACACGCGTCAAGCTCGGCTAACGAGTCAGCCAGCCGGCCACGCCTGGGGATCTGCAGGCTGATTAGCATAGTGGGAGATTTCGCGCAGCTCCGATACTTCGCATTTGGACCCGGACCGACCCCGGGAGTGCTTTGGTGGTATTAGTTTGCAAAGTTGCGACGCGCGCAAAGTTCGGCTAATTAGCAAACGGGCTGGTTAGCATAGTGCGAGATGTCGCGCAGCTCCGAAACTTTGCATGTGGACCCGGACCCACCCCAGGAGTGCTTTGGTGCCATTAGTTTGCCAAGTTGCGACACGCGTCAAGCTCGGCTAACGAGTCAGCCAGCCGGCCACGCCTGGGGATCTGCGGGCTGATTAGCATAGTGGGAGATTTCGCGCAGCTCCGATACTTCGCATTTGGACCCGGACCGACCCCGGGAGTGCTTTGGTGGTATTAGTTTGCAAAGTTGCGACGCGCGCAAAGTTCGGCTAATTAGCAAACGGGCTGGTTAGCATAGTGCGAGATGTCGCGCAGCTCCGAAACTTTGCATGTGGACCCGGACCCACCCCAGGAGTGCTTTGGTGCCATTAGTTTGCCAAGTTGCGACACGCGTCAAGCTCGGCTAACGAGTCAGCCAGCCGGCCACGCCTGGGGATCTGCAGGCTGATTAGCATAGTGGGAGATTTCGCGCAGCTCCGATACTTCGCATTTGGACCCGGACCGACCCCGGGAGTGCTTTGGTGGTATTAGTTTGCAAAGTTGTGACGCGCGCAAAGTTCGGCTAATTAGCAAACGGGCTGGTTAGCATAGTGCGAGATGTCGCGCAGCTCCGAAACTTTGCATGTGGACCCGGACCCACCCCAGGAGTGCTTTGGTGCCATTAGTTTGCCAAGTTGCGACACACGTCAAGCTCGGCTAACGAGTCAGCCAGCCAGCCACGCCTGGGGATCTGCGGGCTGATTAGCATAGTGGGAGATTTCGCGCAGCTCCGATACTTCGCATTTGGACCCGGACCGACCCCGGGAGTGCTTTGGTGGTATTAGTTTGCAAAGTTGCGACGCGCGCAAAGTTCGGCTAATTAGCAAACGGGCTGGTTAGCATAGTGCGAGATGTCGCGCAGCTCCGAAACTTTGCATGTGGACCCGGACCCACCCCAGGAGTGCTTTGGTGCCATTAGTTTGCCAAGTTGCGACACGCGTCAAGCTCAGCTAACGAGTCAGCCAGCCGGCCACGCCTGGGGATCTGCGGGCTGATTAGCATAGTGGGAGATTTCGCGCAGCTCCGATACTTCGCATTTGGACCCGGACAGACCCCGGGAGTGCTTTGGTGGTATTAGTTTGCAAAGTTGCGACGCGCGCAAAGTTCGGCTAATTAGCAAACGGGCTGGTTAGCATAGTGCGAGATGTCGCGCAGCTCCGAAACTTTGCATGTGGACCCGGACCCACCCCAGGAGTGCTTTGGTGCCATTAGTTTGCCAAGTTGCGACACGCGTCAAGCTCGGCTAACGAGTCAGCCAGCCGGCCACGCCTGGGGATCTGCGGGCTGATTAGCATAGTGGGAGATTTCGCGCAGCTCCGATACTTCGCATTTGGACCCGGACCGACCCCGGGAGTGCTTTGGTGGTATTAGTTTGCAAAGTTGCGACGCGCGCAAAGTTCGGCTAATTAGCAAACGGGCTGGTTAGCATAGTGCGAGATGTCGCGCAGCTCCGAAACTTTGCATGTGGACCCAGACCCACCCCAGGAGTGCTTTGGTGCCATTAGTTTGCCAAGTTGCGACACGCGTCAAGCTCGGCTAACGAGTCAGCCAGCCGGCCACGCCTGGGGATCTGCGGGCTGATTAGCATAGTGGGAGATTTCGCGCAGCTCCGATACTTCGCATTTGGACCCGGACCGACCCCGGGAGTGCTTTGGTGGTATTAGTTTGCAAAGTTGCGACGCGCGCAAAGTTCGGCTAATTAGCAAACGGGCTGGTTAGCATAGTGCGAGATGTCGCGCAGCTCCGAAACTTTGCATGTGGACCCGGACCCACCCCAGGAGTGCTTTGGTGCCATTAGTTTGCCAAGTTGCGACACACGTCAAGCTCGGCTAACGAGTCAGCCAGCTGGCCACGCCTGGGGATCTGCGGGCTGATTAGCATAGTGGGAGATTTCGCGCAGCTCCGAAACTTCGCATTTGGCCCCGGCCCGACCCTGGGAGTGCTTTGGTGGTATTAGTTTGCAAAGTTGCGACGCGCGCAAAGTTCGCCTAATTAGCAAACGGGCTGGTTAGCATAGTGCGAGATGTCGCGCAGCTCCGAAACTTTGCATGTGGACCCGGACCCACCCCAGGAGTGCTTTGGTGCCATTAGTTTGCCAAGTTGCGACACGCGTCAAGCTCGGCTAACGAGTCAGCCAGCCGGCCACGCCTGGGGATCTGCGGGCTGATTAGCATAGTGGGAGATTTCGCGTAGCTCCGAATCTTCGCATTTGGACCCGGACCGACCCCGGGAGTGCTTTGGTGGTATTAGTTTGCAAAGTTGCGACGCGCGCAAAGTTCGGCTAATTAGCAAACGGGCTGGTTAGCATAGTGCGAGATGTCGCGCAGCTCCGAAACTTTGCATGTGGACCCGGACCCACCCCAGGAGTGCTTTGGTGCCATTAGTTTGCCAAGTTGCGACACGCGTCAAGCTCGGCTAACGAGTCAGCCAGCCGGCCACGCCTGGGGATCTGCGGGCTGATTAGCATAGTGGGAGATTTCGCGCAGCTCCGATACTTCGCATTTGGACCCGGACCGACCCCGGGAGTGCTTTGGTGGTATTAGTTTGCAAAGTTGCGACGCGCGCAAAGTTCGGCTAATTAGCAAACGGGCTGGTTAGCATAGTGCGAGATGTCGCGCAGCTCCGAAACTTTGCATGTGGACCCGGACCCACCCCAGGAGTGCTTTGGTGCCATTAGTTTGCCAAGTTGCGACACGCGTCAAGCTCGGCTAACGAGTCAGCCAGCCGGCCACGCCTGGGGATCTGCGGGCTGATTAGCATAGTGGGAGATTTTGCGCAGCTCCGATACTTCGCATTTGGACCCGGACCGACCCCGGGAGTGCTTTGGTGGTATTAGTTTGCAAAGTTGCGACGCGCGCAAAGTTCGGCTAATTAGCAAACGGGCTGGTTAGCATAGTGCGAGATGTCGCGCACCTCCGAAACTTTGCATGTGGACCCGGACCCACCCCAGGAGTGCTTTGGTGCCATTAGTTTGCCAAGTTGCGACACGCGTCAAGCTCGGCTAACGAGTCAGCCAGCCGGCCACGCCTGGGGATCTGCGGGCTGATTAGCATAGTGGGAGATTTCGCGCAGCTCCGATACTTCGCATTTGGACCCGGACCGACCCCGGGAGTGCTTTGGTGGTATTAGTTTGCAAAGTTGCGACGCGCGCAAAGTTCGGCTAATTAGCAAACGGGCTGGTTAGCATAGTGCGAGATTTCGCGCAGCTCCGATACTTCGCATTTGGACCCGGACCGACCCCGGGAGTGCTTTGGTGGTATTAGTTTGCAAAGTTGCGACGCGCGCAAAGTTCGGCTAATTAGCAAACGGGCTGGTTAGCATAGTGCGAGATGTCGCGCAGCTCCGAAACTTTGCATGTGGACCCGGACCCACCCCAGGAGTGCTTTGGTGCCATTAGTTTGCCAAGTTGCGACACGCGTCAAGCTCGGCTAACGAGTCAGCCAGCCGGCCACGCCTGGGGATCTGCGGGCTGATTAGCATAGTGGGAGATTTTGCGTAGCTCCGAAACTTCGCATTTGGACCCGGACCGACCCCGGGAGTGCTTTGGTGGTATTAGTTTGCAAAGTTGCGATGCGCGCAAAGTTCGGCTAATTAGCAAACGGGCTGGTTAGCATAGTGCGAGATGTCGCGCAGCTCCGAAACTTTGCATGTGGACCCGGACCCACCCCAGGAGTGCTTTGGTGCCATTAGTTTGCCAAGTTGCGACACGCGTCAAGCTCGGCTAACGAGTCAGCCAGCCGGCCACGCCTGGGGATCTGCGGGCTGATTAGCATAGTGGGAGATTTCGCGCAGCTCCGATACTTCGCATTTGGACCCGGACCGACCCCGGGAGTGCTTTGGTGGTATTAGTTTGCAAAGTTGCGACGCGCGCAAAGTTCGGCTAATTAGCAAACGGGCTGGTTAGCATAGTGCGAGATGTCGCGCAGCTCCGAAACTTTGCATGTGGACCCGGACCCACCCCAGGAGTGCTTTGGTGCCATTAGTTTGCCAAGTTGCGACACGCGTCAAGCTCGGCTAACGAGTCAGCCAGCCGGCCACGCCTGGGGATCTGCGGGCTGATTAGCATAGTGGGAGATTTCGCGCAGCTCCGATACTTCGCATTTGGACCCGGACCGACCCCGGGAGTGCTTTGGTGGTATTAGTTTGCAAAGTTGCGACGCGCGCAAAGTTCGGCTAATTAGCAAACGGGCTGGTTAGCATAGTGCGAGATGTCGCGCAGCTCCGAAACTTTGCATGTGGACCCGGACCCACCCCAGGAGTGCTTTGGTGCCATTAGTTTGCCAAGTTGCGACACGCGTCAAGCTCGGCTAACGAGTCAGCCAGCCGGCCACGCCTGGGGATCTGCGGGCTGATTAGCATAGTGGGAGATTTCGCGCAGCTCCGATACTTCGCATTTGGACCCGGACCGACCCCGGGAGTGCTTTGGTGGTATTAGTTTGCAAAGTTGCGACGCGCGCAAAGTTCGGCTAATTAGCAAACGGGCTGGTTAGCATAGTGCGAGATGTCGCGCAGCTCCGAAACTTTGCATGTGGACCCGGACCCACCCCAGGAGTGCTTTGGTGCCATTAGTTTGCCAAGTTGCGACACGCGTCAAGCTCGGCTAACGAGTCAGCCAGCCGGCCACGCCTGGGGATCTGCGGGCTGATTAGCATAGTGGGAGATTTCGCGCAGCTCCGATACTTCGCATTTGGACCCGGACCGACCCCGGGAGTGCTTTGGTGGTATTAGTTTGCAAAGTTGCGACGCGCGCAAAGTTCGGCTAATTAGCAAACGGGCTGGTTAGCATAGTGCGAGATGTCGCGCAGCTCCGAAACTTTGCATGTGGACCCGGACCCACCCCAGGAGTGCTTTGGTGCCATTAGTTTGCCAAGTTGCGACACGCGTCAAGCTCGGCTAACGAGTCAGCCAGCCGGCCACGCCTGGGGATCTGCGGGCTGATTAGCATAGTGGGAGATTTCGCGCAGCTCCGATACTTCGCATTTGGACCCGGACCGACCCCGGGAGTGCTTTGGTGGTATTAGTTTGCAAAGTTGCGACGCGCGCAAAGTTCGGCTAATTAGCAAACGGGCTGGTTAGCATAGTGCGAGATGTCGCGCAGCTCCGAAACTTTGCATGTGGACCCGGACCCACCCCAGGAGTGCTTTGGTGCCATTAGTTTGCCAAGTTGCGACACGCGTCAAGCTCGGCTAACGAGTCAGCCAGCCGGCCACGCCTGGGGATCTGCGGGCTGATTAGCATAGTGGGAGATTTCGCGCAGCTCCGATACTTCGCATTTGGACCCGGACCGACCCCGGGAGTGCTTTGGTGGTATTAGTTTGCAAAGTTGCGACGCGCGCAAAGTTCGGCTAATTAGCAAACGGGCTGGTTAGCATAGTGCGAGATGTCGCGCAGCTCCGAAACTTTGCATGTGGACCCGGACCCACCCCAGGAGTGCTTTGGTGCCATTAGTTTGCCAAGTTGCGACACGCGTCAAGCTCGGCTAACGAGTCAGCCAGCCGGCCACGCCTGGGGATCTGCGGGCTGATTAGCATAGTGGGAGATTTCGCGCAGCTCCGATACTTCGCATTTGGACCCGGACCGACCCCGGGAGTGCTTTGGTGGTATTAGTTTGCAAAGTTGCGACGCGCGCAAAGTTCGGCTAATTAGCAAACGGGCTGGTTAGCATAGTGCGAGATGTCGCGCAGCTCCGAAACTTTGCATGTGGACCCGGACCCACCCCAGGAGTGCTTTGGTGCCATTAGTTTGCCAAGTTGCGACACGCGTCAAGCTCGGCTAACGAGTCAGCCAGCCGGCCACGCCTGGGGATCTGCGGGCTGATTAGCATAGTGGGAGATTTCGCGCAGCTCCGATACTTCGCATTTGGACCCGGACCGACCCCGGGAGTGCTTTGGTGGTATTAGTTTGCAAAGTTGCGACGCGCGCAAAGTTCGGCTAATTAGCAAACGGGCTGGTTAGCATAGTGCGAGATGTCGCGCAGCTCCGAAACTTTGCATGTGGACCCGGACCCACCCCAGGAGTGCTTTGGTGCCATTAGTTTGCCAAGTTGCGACACGCGTCAAGCTCGGCTAACGAGTCAGCCAGCCGGCCACGCCTGGGGATCTGCGGGCTGATTAGCATAGTGGGAGATTTCGCGCAGCTCCGATACTTCGCATTTGGACTCGGACCGACCCCGGGAGTGCTTTGGTGGTATTAGTTTGCAAAGTTGCGACGCGCGCAAAGTTCGGCTAATTAGCAAACGGGCTGGTTAGCATAGTGCGAGATGTCGCGCAGCTCCGAAACTTTGCATGTGGACCCGGACCCACCCCAGGAGTGCTTTGGTGCCATTAGTTTGCCAAGTTGCGACACGCGTCAAGCTCGGCTAACGAGTCAGCCAGCCGGCCACGCCTGGGGATCTGCGGGCTGATTAGCATAGTGGGAGATTTCGCGCAGCTCCGATACTTCGCATTTGGACCCGGACCGACCCCGGGAGTGCTTTGGTGGTATTAGTTTGCAAAGTTGCGACGCGCGCAAAGTTCGGCTAATTAGCAAACGGGCTGGTTAGCATAGTGCGAGATGTCGCGCAGCTCCGAAACTTTGCATGTGGACCCGGACCCACCCCAGGAGTGCTTTGGTGCCATTAGTTTGCCAAGTTGCGACACGCGTCAAGCTCGGCTAACGAGTCAGCCAGCCGGCCACGCCTGGGGATCTGCGGGCTGATTAGCATAGTGGGAGATTTCGCGCAGCTCCGATACTTCGCATTTGGACTCGGACCGACCCCGGGAGTGCTTTGGTGGTATTAGTTTGCAAAGTTGCGACGCGCGCAAAGTTCGGCTAATTAGCAAACGGGCTGGTTAGCATAGTGCGAGATGTCGCGCAGCTCCGAAACTTTGCATGTGGACCCGGACCCACCCCAGGAGTGCTTTGGTGCCATTAGTTTGCCAAGTTGCGACACGCGTCAAGCTCGGCTAACGAGTCAGCCAGCCGGCCACGCCTGGGGATCTGCGGGCTGATTAGCATAGTGGGAGATTTTGCGCAGCTCCGATACTTCGCATTTGGACCCGGACCGACCCCGGGAGTGCTTTGGTGGTATTAGTTTGCAAAGTTGCGACGCGCGCAAAGTTCGGCTAATTAGCAAACGGGCTGGTTAGCATAGTGCGAGATGTCGCGCAGCTCCGAAACTTTGCATGTGGACCCGGACCCACCCCAGGAGTGCTTTGGTGCCATTAGTTTGCCAAGTTGCGACACGCGTCAAGCTCGGCTAACGAGTCAGCCAGCCGGCCACGCCTGGGGATCTGCGGGCTGATTAGCATAGTGGGAGATTTCGCGCAGCTCCGATACTTCGCATTTGGACCCGGACCGACCCCGGGAGTGCTTTGGTGGTATTAGTTTGCAAAGTTGCGACGCGCGCAAAGTTCGGCTAATTAGCAAACGGGCTGGTTAGCATAGTGCGAGATTTCGCGCAGCTCCGATACTTCGCATTTGGACCCGGACCGACCCCGGGAGTGCTTTGGTGGTATTAGTTTGCAAAGTTGCGACGCGCGCAAAGTTCGGCTAATTAGCAAACGGGCGTGTTAGCATAGTGCGAGATCTCGCGCAGCTCCGAAACTTTGCATGTGGACCCGGACCCACCCCAGGAGTGCTTTGGTGCCATTAGTTTGCCAAGTTGCGACACGCGTCAAGCTCGGCTAACGAGTCAGCCAGCCGGCCACGCCTGGGGATCTGCGGGCTGATTAGCATAGTGGGAGATTTCGCGCAGCTCCGATACTTCGCATTTGGACCCGGACCGACCCCGGGAGTGCTTTGGTGGTATTAGTTTGCAAAGTTGCGACGCGCGCAAAGTTCGGCTAATTAGCAAACGGGCTGGTTAGCATAGTGCGAGATGTCGCGCAGCTCCGAAACTTTGCATGTGGACCCGGACCCACCCCAGGAGTGCTTTGGTGCCATTAGTTTGCCAAGTTGCGACACGCGTCAAGCTCGGCTAACGAGTCAGCCAGCCGGCCACGCCTGGGGATCTGCGGGCTGATTAGCATAGTGGGAGATTTCGCGCAGCTCCGATACTTCGCATTTGGACTCGGACCGACCCCGGGAGTGCTTTGGTGGTATTAGTTTGCAAAGTTGCGACGCGCGCAAAGTTCGGCTAATTAGCAAACGGGCTGGTTAGCATAGTGCGAGATGTCGCGCAGCTCCGAAACTTTGCATGTGGACCCGGACCCACCCCAGGAGTGCTTTGGTGCCATTAGTTTGCCAAGTTGCGACACGCGTCAAGCTCGGCTAACGAGTCAGCCAGCCGGCCACGCCTGGGGATCTGCGGGCTGATTAGCATAGTGGGAGATTTCGCGCAGCTCCGATACTTCGCATTTGGACCCGGACCGACCCCGGGAGTGCTTTGGTGGTATTAGTTTGCAAAGTTGCGACGCGCGCAAAGTTCGGCTAATTAGCAAACGGGCTGGTTAGCATAGTGCGAGATGTCGCGCAGCTCCGAAACTTTGCATGTGGACCCGGACCCACCCCAGGAGTGCTTTGGTGCCATTAGTTTGCCAAGTTGCGACACGCGTCAAGCTCGGCTAACGAGTCAGCCAGCCGGCCACGCCTGGGGATCTGCGGGCTGATTAGCATAGTGGGAGATTTCGCGCAGCTCCGATACTTCGCATTTGGACTCGGACCGACCCCGGGAGTGCTTTGGTGGTATTAGTTTGCAAAGTTGCGACGCGCGCAAAGTTCGGCTAATTAGCAAACGGGCTGGTTAGCATAGTGCGAGATGTCGCGCAGCTCCGAAACTTTGCATGTGGACCCGGACCCACCCCAGGAGTGCTTTGGTGCCATTAGTTTGCCAAGTTGCGACACGCGTCAAGCTCGGCTAACGAGTCAGCCAGCCGGCCACGCCTGGGGATCTGCGGGCTGATTAGCATAGTGGGAGATTTTGCGCAGCTCCGATACTTCGCATTTGGACCCGGACCGACCCCGGGAGTGCTTTGGTGGTATTAGTTTGCAAAGTTGCGACGCGCGCAAAGTTCGGCTAATTAGCAAACGGGCTGGTTAGCATAGTGCGAGATGTCGCGCAGCTCCGAAACTTTGCATGTGGACCCGGACCCACCCCAGGAGTGCTTTGGTGCCATTAGTTTGCCAAGTTGCGACACGCGTCAAGCTCGGCTAACGAGTCAGCCAGCCGGCCACGCCTGGGGATCTGCGGGCTGATTAGCATAGTGGGAGATTTCGCGCAGCTCCGATACTTCGCATTTGGACCCGGACCGACCCCGGGAGTGCTTTGGTGGTATTAGTTTGCAAAGTTGCGACGCGCGCAAAGTTCGGCTAATTAGCAAACAGGCTGGTTAGCATAGTGCGAGATTTCGCGCAGCTCCGATACTTCGCATTTGGACCCGGACCGACCCCGGGAGTGCTTTGGTGGTATTAGTTTGCAAAGTTGCGACGCGCGCAAAGTTCGGCTAATTAGCAAACGGGCTGGTTAGCATAGTGCGAGATGTCGCGCAGCTCCGAAACTTTGCATGTGGACCCGGACCCACCCCAGGAGTGCTTTGGTGCCATTAGTTTGCCAAGTTGCGACACGCGTCAAGCTCGGCTAACGAGTCAGCCAGCCGGCCACGCCTGGGGATCTGCGGGCTGATTAGCATAGTGGGAGATTTCGCGTAGCTCCGAAACTTCGCATTTGGACCCGGACCGACCCCGGGAGTGCTTTGGTGGTATTAGTTTGCAAAGTTGCGACGCGCGCAAAGTTCGGCTAATTAGCAAACGGGCTGGTTAGCATAGTGCGAGATGTCGCGCAGCTCCGAAACTTTGCATGTGGACCCGGACCCACCCCAGGAGTGCTTTGGTGCCATTAGTTTGCCAAGTTGCGACACGCGTCAAGCTCGGCTAACGAGTCAGCCAGCCGGCCACGCCTGGGGATCTGCGGGCTGATTAGCATAGTGGGAGATTTCGCGCAGCTCCGATACTTCGCAATTGGACCCGGACCGACCCCGGGAGTGCTTTGGTGGTATTAGTTTGCAAAGTTGCGACGCGCGCAAAGTTCGGCTAATTAGCAAACGGGCTGGTTAGCATAGTGCGAGATGTCGCGCAGCTCCGAAACTTTGCATGTGGACCCGGACCCACCCCAGGAGTGCTTTGGTGCCATTAGTTTGCCAAGTTGCGACACGCGTCAAGCTCGGCTAACGAGTCAGCCAGCCGGCCACACCTGGGGATCTGCGGGCTGATTAGCATAGTGGGAGATTTCGCGCAGCTCCGATACTTCGCATTTGGACCCGGACCGACCCCGGGAGTGCTTTAGTGGTATTAGTTTGCAAAGTTGCGACGCGCGCAAAGTTCGGCTAATTAGCAAACGGGCTGGTTAGCATAGTGCGAGATGTCGCGCAGCTACGAAACTTTGCATGTGGACCCGGACCCACCCCAGGAGTGCTTTGGTGCCATTAGTTTGCCAAGTTGCGACACGCGTCAAGCTCGGCTAACGAGTCAGCCAGCCGGCCACGCCTGGGGATCTGCGGGCTGATTAGCATAGTGGGAGATTTCGCGCAGCTCCGATACTTCGCATTTGGACCCGGACCGACCCCGGGAGTGCTTTGGTGGTATTAGTTTGCAAAGTTGCGACGCGCGCAAAGTTCGGCTAATTAGCAAACGGGCTGGTTAGCATAGTGCGAGATGTCGCGCAGCTCCGAAACTTTGCATGTGGACCCGGACCCACCCCAGGAGTGCTTTGGTGCCATTAGTTTGCCAAGTTGCGACACGCGTCAAGCTCGGCTAACGAGTCAGCCAGCCGGCCACGCCTGGGGATCTGCGGGCTGATTAGCATAGTGGGAGATTTCGCGCAGCTCCGATACTTCGCATTTGGACCCGGACCGACCCCGGGAGTGCTTTGGTGGTATTAGTTTGCAAAGTTGCGACGCGCGCAAAGTTCGGCTAATTAGCAAACGGGCTGGTTAGCATAGTGCGAGATGTCGCGCAGCTCCGAAACTTTGCATGTGGACCCGGACCCACCCCAGGAGTGCTTTGGTGCCATTAGTTTGCCAAGTTGCGACACGCGTCAAGCTCGGCTAACGAGTCAGCCAGCCGGCCACGCCTGGGGATCTGCGGGCTGATTAGCATAGTGGGAGATTTCGCGCAGCTCCGATACTTCGCATTTGGACTCGGACCGACCCCGGGAGTGCTTTGGTGGTATTAGTTTGCAAAGTTGCGACGCGCGCAAAGTTCGGCTAATTAGCAAACGGGCTGGTTAGCATAGTGCGAGATGTCGCGCAGCTCCGAAACTTTGCATGTGGACCCGGACCCACCCCAGGAGTGCTTTGGTGCCATTAGTTTGCCAAGTTGCGACACGCGTCAAGCTCGGCTAACGAGTCAGCCAGCCGGCCACGCCTGGGGATCTGCGGGCTGATTAGCATAGTGGGAGATTTCGCGCAGCTCCGATACTTCGCATTTGGACCCGGACCGACCCCGGGAGTGCTTTGGTGGTATTAGTTTGCAAAGTTGCGACGCGCGCAAAGTTCGGCTAATTAGCAAACGGGCTGGTTAGCATAGTGCGAGATGTCGCGCAGCTCCGAAACTTTGCATGTGGACCCGGACCCACCCCAGGAGTGCTTTGGTGCCATTAGTTTGCCAAGTTGCGACACGCGTCAAGCTCGGCTAACGAGTCAGCCAGCCGGCCACGCCTGGGGATCTGCGGGCTGATTAGCATAGTGGGAGATTTCGCGCAGCTCCGATACTTCGCATTTGGACTCGGACCGACCCCGGGAGTGCTTTGGTGGTATTAGTTTGCAAAGTTGCGACGCGCGCAAAGTTCGGCTAATTAGCAAACGGGCTGGTTAGCATAGTGCGAGATGTCGCGCAGCTCCGAAACTTTGCATGTGGACCCGGACCCACCCCAGGAGTGCTTTGGTGCCATTAGTTTGCCAAGTTGCGACACGCGTCAAGCTCGGCTAACGAGTCAGCCAGCCGGCCACGCCTGGGGATCTGCGGTCTGATTAGCATAGTGGGAGATTTCGCGCAGCTCCGATACTTCGCATTTGGACCCGGACCGACCCCGGGAGTGCTTCGGTGGTATTAGTTTGCAAAGTTGCGACGCGCGCAAAGTTCGGCTAATTAGCAAACGGGCTGGTTAGCATAGTGCGAGATGTCGCGCAGCTCCGAAACTTTGCATGTGGACCCGGACCCACCCCAGGAGTGCTTTGGTGCCATTAGTTTGCCAAGTTGCGACACGCGTCAAGCTCGGCTAACGAGTCAGCCAGCCGGCCACGCCTGGGGATCTGCGGGCTGATTAGCATAGTGGGAGATTTCGCGCAGCTCCGATACTTCGCATTTGGACTCAGACCGACCCCGGGAGTGCTTTGGTGGTATTAGTTTGCAAAGTTGCGACGCGCGCAAAGTTCGGCTAATTAGCAAACGGGCTGGTTAGCATAGTGCATGATGTCGCGCAGCTCCGAAACTTTGCATGTGGACCCGGACCCACCCCAGGAGTGCTTTGGTGCCATTAGTTTGCCAAGTTGCGACACGCGTCAAGCTCGGCTAACGAGTCAGCCAGCCGGCCACGCCTGGGGATCTGCGGGCTGATTAGCATAGTGGGAGATTTCGCGCAGCTCCGATACTTCGCATTTGGACCCGGACCGACCCCGGGAGTGCTTCGGTGGTATTAGTTTGCAAAGTTGCGACGCGCGCAAAGTTCGGCTAATTAGCAAACGGGCTGGTTAGCATAGTGCGAGATGTCGCGCAGCTCCGAAACTTTGCATGTGGACCCGGACCCACCCCAGGAGTGCTTTGGTGCCATTAGTTTGCCAAGTTGCGACACGCGTCAAGCTCGGCTAACGAGTCAGCCAGCCGGCCACGCCTGGGGATCTGCGGTCTGATTAGCATAGTGGGAGATTTCGCGCAGCTCCGATACTTCGCATTTGGACCCGGACCGACCCCGGGAGTGCTTTGGTGGTATTAGTTTGCAAAGTTGCGACGCGCGCAAAGTTCGGCTAATTAGCAAACGGGCTGGTTAGCATAGTGCGAGATGTCGCGCAGCTCCGAAACTTTGCATGTGGACCCGGACCCACCCCAGGAGTGCTTTGGTGCCATTAGTTTGCCAAGTTGCGACACGCGTCAAGCTCGGCTAACGAGTCAGCCAGCCGGCCACGCCTGGGGATCTGCGGGCTGATTAGCATAGTGGGAGATTTCGCGCAGCTCCGATACTTCGCATTTGGACCCGGACCGACCCCGGGAGTGCTTTGGTGGTATTAGTTTGCAAAGTTGCGACGCGCGCAAAGTTCGGCTAATTAGCAAACGGGCTGGTTAGCATAGTGCGAGATGTCGCGCAGCTCCGAAACTTTGCATGTGGACCCGGACCCACCCCAGGAGTGCTTTGGTGCCATTAGTTTGCCAAGTTGCGACACGCGTCAAGCTCGGCTAACGAGTCAGCCAGCCGGCCACGCCTGGGGATCTGCGGGCTGATTAGCATAGTGGGAGATTTCGCGCAGCTCCGATACTTCGCATTTGGACCCGGACCGACCCCGGGAGTGCTTTGGTGGTATTAGTTTGCTAAGTTGCGACGCGCGCAAAGTTCGGCTAATTAGCAAACGGGCTGGTTAGCATAGTGCGAGATGTCGCGCAGCTCCGAAACTTTGCATGTGGACCCGGACCCACCCCAGGAGTGCTTTGGTGCCATTAGTTTGCCAAGTTGCGACACGCGTCAAGCTCGGCTAACGAGTCAGCCAGCCGGCCACGCCTGGGGATCTGCGGGCTGATTAGCATAGTGGGAGATTTCGCGCAGCTCCGATACTTCGCATTTGGACCCGGACCGACCCCGGGAGTGCTTTGGTGGTATTAGTTTGCAAAGTTGCGACGCGCGCAAAGTTCGGCTAATTAGCAAACGGGCTGGTTAGCATAGTGCGAGATGTCGCGCAGCTCCGAAACTTTGCATGTGGACCCGGACCCACCCCAGGAGTGCTTTGGTGCCATTAGTTTGCCAAGCTGCGACACGCGTCAAGCTCGGCTAACGAGTCAGCCAGCCGGCCACGCCTGGGGATCTGCGGGCTGATTAGCATAGTGGGAGATTTCGCGCAGCTCCGATACTTCGCATTTGGACCCGGACCGACCCCGGGAGTGCTTTGGTGGTATTAGTTTGCAAAGTTGCGACGCGCGCAAAGTTCGGCTAATTAGCAAACGGGCTGGTTAGCATAGTGCGAGATGTCGCGCAGCTCTGAAACTTTGCATGTGGACCCGGACCCACCCCAGGAGTGCTTTGGTGCCATTAGTTTGCCAAGTTGCGACACGCGTCAAGCTCGGCTAACGAGTCAGCCAGCCGGCCACGCCTGGGGATCTGCGGGCTGATTAGCATAGTGGGAGATTTCGCGCAGCTCCGATACTTCGCATTTGGACCCGGACCGACCCCGGGAGTGCTTTGGTGGTATTAGTTTAAAAAGTTGCGACGCGCGCAAAGTTCGGCTAATTAGCAAACGGGCTGGTTAGCATAGTGCGAGATGTCGCGCAGCTCCGAAACTTTGCATGTGGACCCGGACCCACCCCAGGAGTGCTTTGGTGCCATTAGTTTGCCAAGTTGCGACACGCGTCAAGCTCGGCTAACGAGTCAGCCAGCCGGCCACGCCTGGGGATCTGCGGGCTGATTAGCATAGTGGGAGATTTCGCGCAGCTCCGATACTTCGCATTTGGACCCGGACCGACCCCGGGAGTGCTTTGGTGGTATTAGTTTGCTAAGTTGCGACGCGCGCAAAGTTCGGCTAATTAGCAAACGGGCTGGTTAGCATAGTGCGAGATGTCGCGCAGCTCCGAAACTTTGCATGTGGACCCGGACCCACCCCAGGAGTGCTTTGGTGCCATTAGTTTGCCAAGTTGCGACACGCGTCAAGCTCGGCTAACGAGTCAGCCAGCCGGACACGCCTGGGGATCTGCGGGCTGATTAGCATAGTGGGAGATTTCGCGCAGCTCCGATACTTCGCATTTGGACCCGGACCGACCCCGGGAGTGCTTTGGTGGTATTAGTTTGCAAAGTTGCGACGCGCGCAAAGTTCGGCTAATTAGCAAACGGGCTGGTTAGCATAGTGCGAGATGTCGCGCAGCTCCGAAACTTTGCATGCTGACCCGGACCCACCCCAGGAGTGCTTTGGTGCCATTAGTTTGCCAAGTTGCGACACGCGTCAAGCTCGGCTAACGAGTCAGCCAGCCGGCCACGCCTGGGGATCTGCGGGCTGATTAGCATAGTGGGAGATTTCGCGCAGCTCCGATACTTCGCATTTGGACCCGGACCGACCCCGGGAGTGCTTTGGTGGTATTAGTTTGCAAAGTTGCGACGCGCGCAAAGTTCGGCTAATTAGCAAACGGGCTGGTTAGCATAGTGCGAGATGTCGCGCAGCTCCGAAACTTTGCATGTGGACCCGGACCCACCCCAGGAGTGCTTTGGTGCCATTAGTTTGCCAAGTTGCGACACGCGTCAAGCTCGGCTAACGAGTCAGCCAGCCGGCCACGCCTGGGGATCTGCGGGCTGATTAGCATAGTGGGAGATTTCGCGCAGCTCCGATACTTCGCATTTGGACCCGGACCGACCCCGGGAGTGCTTTGGTGGTATTAGTTTGCAAAGTTGCGACGCGCGCAAAGTTCGGCTAATTAGCAAACGGGCTGGTTAGCATAGTGCGAGATGTCGCGCAGCTCCGAAACTTTGCATGTGGACCCGGACCCACCCCAGGAGTGCTTTGGTGCCATTAGTTTGCCAAGTTGCGACACGCGTCAAGCTCGGCTAACGAGTCAGCCAGCCGGCCACGCCTGGGGATCTGCGGGCTGATTAGCATAGTGGGAGATTTCGCGCAGCTCCGATACTTCGCATTTGGACCCGGACCGACCCCGGGAGTGCTTTGGTGGTATTAGTTTAAAAAGTTGCGACGCGCGCAAAGTTCGGCTAATTAGCAAACGGGCTGGTTAGCATAGTGCGAGATGTCGCGCAGCTCCGAAACTTTGCATGTGGACCCGGACCCACCCCAGGAGTGCTTTGGTGCCATTAGTTTGCCAAGTTGCGACACGCGTCAAGCTCGGCTAACGAGTCAGCCAGCCGGCCACGCCTGGGGATCTGCGGGCTGATTAGCATAGTGGGAGATTTCGCGCAGCTCCGATACTTCGCATTTGGACCCGGACCGACCCCGGGAGTGCTTTGGTGGTATTAGTTTGCTAAGTTGCGACGCGCGCAAAGTTCGGCTAATTAGCAAACGGGCTGGTTAGCATAGTGCGAGATGTCGCGCAGCTCCGAAACTTTGCATGTGGACCCGGACCCACCCCAGGAGTGCTTTGGTGCCATTAGTTTGCCAAGTTGCGACACGCGTCAAGCTCGGCTAACGAGTCAGCCAGCCGGACACGCCTGGGGATCTGCGGGCTGATTAGCATAGTGGGAGATTTCGCGCAGCTCCGATACTTCGCATTTGGACCCGGACCGACCCCGGGAGTGCTTTGGTGGTATTAGTTTGCAAAGTTGCGACGCGCGCAAAGTTCGGCTAATTAGCAAACGGGCTGGTTAGCATAGTGCGAGATGTCGCGCAGCTCCGAAACTTTGCATGTGGACCCGGACCCACCCCAGGAGTGCTTTGGTGCCATTAGTTTGCCAAGTTGCGACACGCGTCAAGCTCGGCTAACGAGTCAGCCAGCCGGCCACGCCTGGGGATCTGCGGGCTGATTAGCATAGTGGGAGATTTCGCGCAGCTCCGATACTTCGCATTTGGACCCGGACCGACCCCGGGAGTGCTTTGGTGGTATTAGTTTGCAAAGTTGCGACGCGCGCAAAGTTCGGCTAATTAGCAAACGGGCTGGTTAGCATAGTGCGAGATGTCGCGCAGCTCCGAAACTTTGCATGTGGACCCGGACCCACCCCAGGAGTGCTTTGGTGCCATTAGTTTGCCAAGTTGCGACACGCGTCAAGCTCGGCTAACGAGTCAGCCAGCCGGCCACGCCTGGGGATCTGCGGGCTGATTAGCATAGTGGGAGATTTCGCGCAGCTCCGATACTTCGCATTTGGACCCGGACCGACCCCGGGAGTGCTTTGGTGGTATTAGTTTGCAAAGTTGCGACGCGCGCAAAGTTCGGCTAATTATCAAACGGGCTGGTTAGCATAGTGCGAGATGTCGCGCAGGTCCGAAACTTTGCATGTGGACCCGGACCCACCCCAGGAGTGCTTTGGTGCCATTAGTTTGCCAAGTTGCGACACGCGTCAAGCTCGGCTAACGAGTCAGCCAGCCGGCCACGCCTGGGGATCTGCGGGCTGATTAGCATAGTGGGAGATTTCGCGCAGCTCCGATACTTCGCATTTGGACCCGGACCGACCCCGGGAGTGCTTTGGTGGTATTAGTTTGCAAAGTTGCGACGCGCGCAAAGTTCGGCTAATTAGCAAACGGGCTGGTTAGCATAGTGCGAGATGTCGCGCAGCTCCGAAACTTTGCATGTGGACCCGGACCCACCCCAGGAGTGCTTTGGTGCCATTAGTTTGCCAAGTTGCAACACGCGTCAAGCTCGGCTAACGAGTCAGCCAGCCGGCCACGCCTGGGGATCTGCGGGCTGATTAGCATAGTGGGAGATTTCGCGCAGCTCCGATACTTCGCATTTGGACCCGGACCGACCCCGGGAGTGCTTTGGTGGTATTAGTTTGCAAAGTTGCGACGCGCGCAAAGTTCGGCTAATTAGCAAACGGGCTGGTTAGCATAGTGCGAGATGTCGCGCAGCTCCGAAACTTTGCATGTGGACCCGGACCCACCCCAGGAGTGCTTTGGTGCCATTAGTTTGCCAAGTTGCGACACGCGTCAAGCTCGGCTAACGAGTCAGCCAGCCGGCCACGCCTGGGGATCTGCGGGCTGATTAGCATAGTGGGAGATTTCGCGCAGCTCCGATACTTCGCATTTGGACCCGGACCGACCCCGGGAGTGCTTTGGTGGTATTAGTTTGCAAAGTTGCGACGCGCGCAAAGTTCGGCTAATTAGCAAACGGGCTGGTTAGCATAGTGCGAGATGTCGCGCAGCTCCGAAACTTTGCATGTGGACCCGGACCCACCCCAGGAGTGCTTTGGTGCCATTAGTTTGCCAAGTTGCGACACGCGTCAAGCTCGGCTAACGAGTCAGCCAGCCGGCCACGCCTGGGGATCTGCGGGCTGATTAGCATAGTGGGAGATTTCGCGCAGCTCCGATACTTCGCATTTGGACCCGGACCGACCCCGGGAGTGCTTTGGTGGTATTAGTTTGCAAAGTTGCGACGCGCGCAAAGTTCGGCTAATTAGCAAACAGGCTGGTTAGCATAGTGCGAGATGTCGCGCAGCTCCGAAACTTTGCATGTGGACCCGGACCCACCCCAGGAGTGCTTTGGTGCCATTAGTTTGCCAAGTTGCGACACGCGTCAAGCTCGGCTAACGAGTCAGCCAGCCGGCCACGCCTGGGGATCTGCGGGCTGATTAGCATAGTAAGAGATTTCGCGCAGCTCCGATACTTCGCATTTGGACCCGGACCGACCCCGGGAGTGCTTTGGTGGTATTAGTTTGCAAAGTTGCGACGCGCGCAAAGTTCGGCTAATTATCAAACGGGCTGGTTAGCATAGTGCGAGATGTCGCGCAGGTCCGAAACTTTGCATGTGGATCCGGACCCACCCCAGGAGTGCTTTGGTGCCATTAGTTTGCCAAGTTGCGACACGCGTCAAGCTCGGCTAACGAGTCAGCCAGCCGGCCACGCCTGGGGATCTGCGGGCTGATTAGCATAGTGGGAGATTTCGCGCAGCTCCGATACTTCGCATTTGGACCCGGACCGACCCCGGGAGTGCTTTGGTGGTATTAGTTTGCAAAGTTGCGACGCGCGCAAAGTTCGGCTAATTAGCAAACGGGCTGGTTAGCATAGTGCGAGATGTCGCGCAGCTCCGAAACTTTGCATGTGGACCCGGACCCACCCCAGGAGTGCTTTGGTGCCATTAGTTTGCCAAGTTGCGACACGCGTCAAGCTCGGCTAACGAGTCAGCCAGCCGGCCACGCCTGGGGATCTGCGGGCTGATTAGCATAGTGGGAGATTTCGCGCAGCTCCGATACTTCGCATTTGGACCCGGACCGACCCCGGGAGTGCTTTGGTGGTATTAGTTTGCAAAGTTGCGACGCGCGCAAAGTTCGGCTAATTAGCAAATGGGCTGGTTAGCATAGTGCGAGATGTCGCGCAGCTCCGAAACTTTGCATGTGGACCCGGACCCACCCCAGGAGTGCTTTGGTGCCATTAGTTTGCCAAGTTGCGACACGCCTCAAGCTCGGCTAACGAGTCAGCCAGCAGGCCACGCCTGGGGATCTGCGGGCTGATTAGCATAGTGGGAGATTTCGCGCAGCTCCGATACTTCGCATTTGGACCAGGACCGACCCCGGGAGTGCTTTGGTGGTATTAGTTTGCAAAGTTGCGACGCGCGCAAAGTTCGGCTAATTAGCAAACGGGCTGGTTAGCATAGTGCGAGATGTCGCGCAGCTCCGAAACTTTGCATGTGGACCCGGACCCACCCCAGGAGTGCTTTGGTGCCATTAGTTTGCCAAGTTGCGACACACGTCAAGCTCGGCTAACGAGTCAGCCAGCCGGCCACGCCTGGGGATCTGCGGGCTGATTAGCATAGTGGGAGATTTCGCGCAGCTCCGATACTTCGCATTTGGACCCGGACCGACCCCGGGAGTGCTTTGGTGGTATTAGTTTGCAAAGTTGCGACGCGCGCAAAGTTCGGCTAATTAGCAAACGGGCTGGTTAGCATAGTGCGAGATGTCGCGCAGCTCCGAAACTTTGCATGTGGACCCGGACCCACCCCAGGAGTGCTTTGGTGCCATTAGTTTGCCAAGTTGCGACACGCGTCAAGCTCGGCTAACGAGTCAGCCAGCCGGCCACGCCTGGGGATCTGCGGGCTGATTAGCATAGTGGGAGATTTCGCGCAGCTCCGATACTTCGCATTTGGACCCGGACCGACCCCGGGAGGGGTTTTGTGGTATTAGTTTGCAAAGTTGCGACGCGCGCAAAGTTCGGCTAATTAGCAAACGGGCTGGTTAGCATAGTGCGAGATGTCGCGCAGCTCCGAAACTTTGCATGTGGACCCGGACCCACCCCAGGAGTGCTTTGGTGCCATTAGTTTGCCAAGTTGCGACACGCGTCAAGCTCGGCTAACGAGTCAGCCAGCCGGCCACGCCTGGGGATCTGCGGGCTGATTAGCATAGTGGGAGATTTCGCGCAGCTCCGATACTTCGCATTTGGACCCGGACCGACCCCGGGAGTGCTTTGGTGGTATTAGTTTGCAAAGTTGCGACGCGCGCAAAGTTCGGCTAATTAGCAAACGGGCTGGTTAGCATAGTGCGAGATGTCGCGCAGCTCCGAAACTTTGCATGTGGACCCGGACCCACCCCAGGAGTGCTTTGGTGCCATTAGTTTGCCAAGTTGCGACACGCGTCAAGCTCGGCTAACGAGTCAGCCAGCCGGCCATGCCTGGGGATCTGCGGGCTGATTAGCATAGTGGGAGATTTCGCGCAGCTCCGATACTTCGCATTTGGACCCGGACCGACCCCGGGAGTGCTTTGGTGGTATTAGTTTGCAAAGTTGCGACGCGCGCAAAGTTCGGCTAATTAGCAAACGGGCTGGTTAGCATAGTGCGAGATGTCGCGCAGCTCCGAAACTTTGCATGTGGACCCGGACCCACCCCAGGAGTGCTTTGGTGCCATTAGTTTGCCAAGTTGCGACACGCGTCAAGCTCGGCTAACGAGTCAGCCAGCCGGCCACGCCTGGGGATCTGCGGGCTGATTAGCATAGTGGGAGATTTCGCGCAGCTCCGATACTTCGCATTTGGACCCGGACCGACCCCGGGAGTGCTTTGGTGGTATTAGTTTGCAAAGTTGCGACGCGCGCAAAGTTCGGCTAATTATCAAACGGGCTGGTTAGCATAGTGCGAGATGTCGCGCAGGTCCGAAACTTTGCATGTGGACCCGGACCCACCCCAGGAGTGCTTTGGTGCCATTAGTTTGCCAAGTTGCGACACGCGTCAAGCTCGGCTAACGAGTCAGCCAGCCGGCCACGCCTGGGGATCTGCGGGCTGATTAGCATAGTGGGAGATTTCGCGCAGCTCCGATACTTCGCATTTGGACCCGGACCGACCCCGGGAGTGCTTTGGTGGTATTAGTTTGCAAAGTTGCGACGCGCGCAAAGTTCGGCTAATTAGCAAACGGGCTGGTTAGCATAGTGCGAGATGTCGCGCAGCTCCGAAACTTTGCATGTGGACCCGGACCCACCCCAGGAGTGCTTTGGTGCCATTAGTTTGCCAAGTTGCGACACGCGTCAAGCTCGGCTAACGAGTCAGCCAGCCGGCCACGCCTGGGGATCTGCGGGCTGATTAGCATAGTGGGAGATTTCGCGCAGCTCCGATACTTCGCATTTGGACCCGGACCGACCCCGGGAGTGCTTTGGTGGTATTAGTTTGCAAAGTTGCGACGCGCGCAAAGTTCGGCTAATTAGCAAACGGGCTGGTTAGCATAGTGCGAGATGTCGCGCAGCTCCGAAACTTTGCATGTGGACCCGGACCCACCCCAGGAGTGCTTTGGTGCCATTAGTTTGCCAAGTTGCGACACGCGTCAAGCTCGGCTAACGAGTCAGCCAGCCGGCCACGCCTGGGGATCTGCGGGCTGATTAGCATAGTGGGAGATTTCGCGCAGCTCCGATACTTCGCATTTGGACCCGGACCGACCCCGGGAGTGCTTTGGTGGTATTAGTTTGCAAAGTTGCGACGCGCGCAAAGTTCGGCTAATTAGCAAACGGGCTGGTTAGCATAGTGCGAGATGTCGCGCAGCTCCGAAACTTTGCATGTGGACCCGGACCCACCCCAGGAGTGCTTTGGTGCCATTAGTTTGCCAAGTTGCGACACGCGTCAAGCTCGGCTAACGAGTCAGCCAGCCGGCCACGCCTGGGGATCTGCGGGCTGATTAGCATAGTGGGAGATTTCGCGCAGCTCCGATACTTCGCATTTGGACCAGGACCGACCCCGGGAGTGCTTTGGTGGTATTAGTTTGCAAAGTTGCGACGCGCGCAAAGTTCGGCTAATTAGCAAACGGGCTGGTTAGCATAGTGCGAGATGTCGCGCAGCTCCGAAACTTTGCATGTGGACCCGGACCCACCCCAGGAGTGCTTTGGTGCCATTAGTTTGCCAAGTTGCGACACACGTCAAGCTCGGCTAACGAGTCAGCCAGCCGGCCACGCCTGGGGATCTGCGGGCTGATTAGCATAGTGGGAGATTTCGCGCAGCTCCGATACTTCGCATTTGGACCCGGACCGACCCCGGGAGTGCTTTGGTGGTATTAGTTTGCAAAGTTGCGACGCGCGCAAAGTTCGGCTAATTAGCAAACGGGCTGGTTAGCATAGTGCGAGATGTCGCGCAGCTCCGAAACTTTGCATGTGGACCCGGATTCACCCCAGGAGTGCTTTGGTGCCATTAGTTTGCCAAGTTGCGACACGCGTCAAGCTCGGCTAACGAGTCAGCCAGCCGGCCACGCCTGGGGATCTGCGGGCTGATTAGCATAGTGGGAGATTTCGCGCAGCTCCGATACTTCGCATTTGGACCCGGACCGACCCCGGGAGTGCTTTGGTGGTATTAGTTTGCAAAGTTGCGACGCGCGCAAAGTTCGGCTAATTAGCAAACGGGCTGGTTAGCATAGTGCGAGATGTCGCGCAGCTCCGAAACTTTGCATGTGGACCCGGACCCACCCCAGGAGTGCTTTGGTGCCATTAGTTTGCCAAGTTGCGACACGCGTCAAGCTCGGCTAACGAGTCAGCCAGCCGGCCACGCCTGGGGATCTGCGGGCTGATTAGCATAGTGGGAGATTTCGCGCAGCTCCGATACTTCGCATTTGGACCAGGACCGACCCCGGGAGTGCTCTCGTGGTATTAGTTTGCAAAGTTGCGACGCGCGCAAAGTTCGGCTAATTAGCAAACGGGCTGGTTAGCATAGTGCGAGATGTCGCGCAGCTCCGAAACTTTGCATGTGGACCCGGACCCACCCCAGGAGTGCTTTGGTGCCATTAGTTTGCCAAGTTGCGACACACGTCAAGCTCGGCTAACGAGTCAGCCAGCCGGCCACGCCTGGGGATCTGCGGGCTGATTAGCATAGTGGGAGATTTCGCGCAGCTCCGATACTTCGCATTTGGACCAGGACCGACCCCGGGAGTGCTTTGGTGGTATTAGTTTGCAAAGTTGCGACGCGCGCAAAGTTCGGCTAATTAGCAAACGGGCTGGTTAGCATAGTGCGAGATGTCGCGCAGCTCCGAAACTTTGCATGTGGACCCGGACCCACCCCAGGAGTGCTTTGGTGCCATTAGTTTGCCAAGTTGCGACACACGTCAAGCTCGGCTAACGAGTCAGCCAGCCGGCCACGCCTGGGGATCTGCGGGCTGATTAGCATAGTGGGAGATTTCGCGCAGCTCCGATACTTCGCATTTGGACCCGGACCGACCCCGGGAGGGGTTTTGTGGTATTAGTTTGCAAAGTTGCGACGCGCGCAAAGTTCGGCTAATTAGCAAACGGGCTGGTTAGCATAGTGCGAGATGTCGCGCAGCTCCGAAACTTTGCATGTGGACCCGGACCCACCCCAGGAGTGCTTTGGTGCCATTAGTTTGCCAAGTTGCGACACGCGTCAAGCTCGGCTAACGAGTCAGCCAGCCGGCCACGCCTGGGGATCTGCGGGCTGATTAGCATAGTGGGAGATTTCGCGCAGCTCCGATACTTCGCATTTGGACCCGGACCGACCCCGGGAGTGCTTTGGTGGTATTAGTTTGCAAAGTTGCGACGCGCGCAAAGTTCGGCTAATTAGCAAACGGGCTGGTTAGCATAGTGCGAGATGTCGCGCAGCTCCGAAACTTTGCATGTGGACCCGGACCCACCCCAGGAGTGCTTTGGTGCCATTAGTTTGCCAAGTTGCGACACGCGTCAAGCTCGGCTAACGAGTCAGCCAGCCGGCCACGCCTGGGGATCTGCGGGCTGATTAGCATAGTGGGAGATTTCGCGCAGCTCCGATACTTCGCATTTGGACCCGGACCGACCCCGGGAGTGCTTTGGTGGTATTAGTTTGCAAAGTTGCGACGCGCGCAAAGTTCGGCTAATTAGCAAACGGGCTGGTTAGCATAGTGCGAGATGTCGCGCAGCTCCGAAACTTTGCATGTGGACCCGGACCCACCCCAGGAGTGCTTTGGTGCCATTAGTTTGCCAAGTTGCGACACGCGTCAAGCTCGGCTAACGAGTCAGCCAGCCGGCCACGCCTGGGGATCTGCGGGCTGATTAGCATAGTGGGAGATTTCGCGCAGCTCCGATACTTCGCATTTGGACCCGGACCGACCCCGGGAGTGCTTTGGTGGTATTAGTTTGCAAAGTTGCGACGCGCGCAAAGTTCGGCTAATTAGCAAACGGGCTGGTTAGCATAGTGCGAGATGTCGCGCAGCTCCGAAACTTTCCATGTGGACCCGGACCCACCCCAGGAGTGCTTTGGTGCCATTAGTTTGCCAAGTTGCGACACACGTCAAGCTCGGCTAACGAGTCAGCCAGCCGGCCACGCCTGGGGATCTGCGGGCTGATTAGCATAGTGGGAGATTTCGCGCAGCTCCGATACTTCGCATTTGGACCCGGACCGACCCCGGGAGGGGTTTTGTGGTATTAGTTTGCAAAGTTGCGACGCGCGCAAAGTTCGGCTAATTAGCAAACGGGCTGGTTAGCATAGTGCGAGATGTCGCGCAGCTCCGAAACTTTGCATGTGGACCCGGACCCACCCCAGGAGTGCTTTGGTGCCATTAGTTTGCCAAGTTGCGACACGCGTCAAGCTCGGCTAACGAGTCAGCCAGCCGGCCACGCCTGGGGATCTGCGGGCTGATTAGCATAGTGGGAGATTTCGCGCAGCTCCGATACTTCGCATTTGGACCCGGACCGACCCCGGGAGTGCTTTGGTGGTATTAGTTTGCAAAGTTGCGACGCGCGCAAAGTTCGGCTAATTAGCAAACGGGCTGGTTAGCATAGTGCGAGATGTCGCGCAGCTCCGAAACTTTGCATGTGGACCCGGACCCACCCCAGGAGTGCTTTGGTGCCATTAGTTTGCCAAGTTGCGACACGCGTCAAGCTCGGCTAACGAGTCAGCCAGCCGGCCACGCCTGGGGATCTGCGGGCTGATTAGCATAGTGGGAGATTTCGCGCAGCTCCGATACTTCGCATTTGGACCCGGACCGACCCCGGGAGTGCTTTGGTGGTATTAGTTTGCAAAGTTGCGACGCGCGCAAAGTTCGGCTAATTAGCAAACGGGCTGGTTAGCATAGTGCGAGATGTCGCGCAGCTCCGAAACTTTGCATGTGGACCCGGACCCACCCCAGGAGTGCTTTGGTGCCATTAGTTTGCCAAGTTGCGACACGCGTCAAGCTCGGCTAACGAGTCAGCCAGCCGGCCACGCCTGGGGATCTGCGGGCTGATTAGCATAGTGGGAGATTTCGCGCAGCTCCGATACTTCGCATTTGGACCCGGACCGACCCCGGGAGTGCTTTGGTGGTATTAGTTTGCAAAGTTGCGACGCGCGCAAAGTTCGGCTAATTAGCAAACGGGCTGGTTAGCATAGTGCGAGATGTCGCGCAGCTCCGAAACTTTGCATGTGGACCCGGACCCACCCCAGGAGTGCTTTGGTGCCATTAGTTTGCCAAGTTGCGACACGCGTCAAGCTCGGCTAACGAGTCAGCCAGCCGGCCATGCCTGGGGATCTGCGGGCTGATTAGCATAGTGGGAGATTTCGCGCAGCTCCGATACTTCGCATTTGGACCCGGACCGACCCCGGGAGTGCTTTGGTGGTATTAGTTTGCAAAGTTGCGACGCGCGCAAAGTTCGGCTAATTAGCAAACGGGCTGGTTAGCATAGTGCGAGATGTAGCGCAGCTTTGAAACTTTGCATGTGGACCCGGACCCACCCCAGGAGTGCTTTGGTGCCATTAGTTTGCCAAGTTGCGACACGCGTCAAGCTCGGCTAACGAGTCAGCCAGCCGGCCACGCCTGGGGATCTGCGGGCTGATTAGCATAGTGGGAGATTTCGCGCAGCTCCGATACTTCGCATTTGGACCCGGACCGACCCCGGGAGTGCTTTGGTGGTATTAGTTTGCAAAGTTGCGACGCGCGCAAAGTTCGGCTAATTAACAAACGGGCTGGTTAGCATAGTGCGAGATGTCGCGCAGCTCCGAAACTTTGCATGTGGACCCGGACCCACCCCAGGAGTGCTTTGGTGCCATTAGTTTGCCAAGTTGCGACACGCGTCAAGCTCGGCTAACGAGTCAGCCAGCCGGCCACGCCTGGGGATCTGCGGGCTGATTAGCATAGTGGGAGATTTCGCGCAGCTCCGATACTTCGCATTTGGACCCGGACCGACCCCGGGAGTGCTTTGGTGGTATTAGTTTGCAAAGTTGCGACGCGCGCAAAGTTCGGCTAATTAGCAAACGGGCTGGTTAGCATAGTGCGAGATGTCGCGCAGCTCCGAAACTTTGCATGTGGACCCGGACCCACCCCAGGAGTGCTTTGGTGCCATTAGTTTGCCAAGTTGCGACACGCGTCAAGCTCGGCTAACGAGTCAGCCAGCCGGCCACGCCTGGGGATCTGCGGGCTGATTAGCATAGTGGGAGATTTCGCGCAGCTCCGATACTTCGCATTTGGACCCGGACCGACCCCGGGAGTGCTTTGGTGGTATTAGTTTGCAAAGTTGCGACGCGCGCAAAGTTCGGCTAATTAGCAAACGGGCTGGTTAGCATAGTGCGAGATGTCGCGCAGCTCCGAAACTTTGCATGTGGACCCGGACCCACCCCAGGAGTGCTTTGGTGCCATTAGTTTGCCAAGTTGCGACACGCGTCAAGCTCGGCTAACGAGTCAGCCAGCCGGCCACGCCTGGGGATCTGCGGGCTGATTAGCATAGTGGGAGATTTCGCGCAGCTCCGATACTTCGCATTTGGACCCGGACCGACCCCGGGAGTGCTTTGGTGGTATTAGTTTGCAAAGTTGCGACGCGCGCAAAGTTCGGCTAATTAGCAAACGGGCTGGTTAGCATAGTGCGAGATGTCGCGCAGCTCCGAAACTTTGCATGTGGACCCGGACCCACCCCAGGAGTGCTTTGGTGCCATTAGTTTGCCAAGTTGCGACACGCGTCAAGCTCGGCTAACGAGTCAGCCAGCCGGCCACGCCTGGGGATCTGCGGGCTGATTAGCATAGTGGGAGATTTCGCGCAGCTCCGATACTTCGCATTTGGACCCGGACCGACCCCGGGAGTGCTTTGGTGGTATTAGTTTGCAAAGTTGCGACGCGCGCAAAGTTCGGCTAATTAGCAAACGGGCTGGTTAGCATAGTGCGAGATGTCGCGCAGCTCCGAAACTTTGCATGTGGACCCGGACCCACCCCAGGAGTGCTTTGGTGCCATTAGTTTGCCAAGTTGCGACACGCGTCAAGCTCGGCTAACGAGTCAGCCAGCCGGCCACGCCTGGGGATCTGCGGGCTGATTAGCATAGTGGGAGATTTCACGCAGCTCCGATACTTCGCATTTGGACCCGGACCGACCCCGGGAGTGCTCTGGTGGTATTAGTTTGCAAAGTTGCGACGCGCGCAAAGTTCGGCTAATTAGCAAACGGGCTGGTTAGCATAGTGCGAGATGTCGCGCAGCTCCGAAACTTTGCATGTGGACCCGGACCCACCCCAGGAGTGCTTTGGTGCCATTAGTTTGCCAAGTTGCGACACGCGTCAAGCTCGGCTAACGAGTCAGCCAGCCGGCCACGCCTGGGGATCTGCGGGCTGATTAGCATAGTGGGAGATTTCGCGCAGCTCCGATACTTCGGATTTGGACCCGGACCGACCCCGGGAGTGCTTTGGTGGTATTAGTTTGCAAAGTTGCGACGCGCGCAAAGTTCGGCTAATTAGCAAACGGGCTGGTTAGCATAGTGCGAGATGTCGCGCAGCTCCGAAACTTTGCATGTGGACCCGGACCCACCCCAGGAGTGCTTTGGTGCCATTAGTTTGCCAAGTTGCGACACGCGTCAAGCTTGGCTAACGAGTCAGCCAGCCGGCCACGCCTGGGGATCTGCGGGCTGATTAGCATAGTGGGAGATTTCGCGCAGCTCCGATACTTCGCATTTGGACCCGGACCGACCCCGGGAGTGCTTTGGTGGTATTAGTTTGCAAAGTTGCGACGCGCGCAAAGTTCGGCTAATTAGCAAACGGGCTGGTTAGCATAGTGCGAGATGTCGCGCAGCTCCGAAACTTTGCATGTGGACCCGGACCCACCCCAGGAGTGCTTTGGTGCCATTAGTTTGCCAAGTTGCGACACGCGTCAAGCTCGGCTAACGAGTCAGCCAGCCGGCCACGCCTGGGGATCTGCGGGCTGATTAGCATAGTGGGAGATTTCGCGCAGCTCCGATACTTCGCATTTGGACCCGGACCGACCCCGGGAGTGCTTTGGTGGTATTAGTTTGCAAAGTTGCGACGCGCGCAAAGTTCGGCTAATTAGCAAACGGGCTGGTTAGCATAGTGCGAGATGTCGCGCAGCTCCGAAACTTTGCATGTGGACCCGGACCCACCCCAGGAGTGCTTTGGTGCCATTAGTTTGCCAAGTTGCGACACGCGTCAAGCTCGGCTAACGAGTCAGCCAGCCGGCCACGCCTGGGGATCTGCGGGCTGATTAGCATAGTGGGAGATTTCGCGCAGCTCCGATACTTCGCATTTGGACCCGGACCGACCCCGGGAGTGCTTTGGTGGTATTAGTTTGCAAAGTTGCGACGCGCGCAAAGTTCGGCTAATTAGCAAACGGGCTGGTTAGCATAGTGCGAGATGTCGCGCAGCTCCGAAACTTTGCATGTGGACCCGGACCCACCCCAGGAGTGCTTTGGTGCCATTAGTTTGCCAAGTTGCGACACGCGTCAAGCTCGGCTAACGAGTCAGCCAGCCGGCCACGCCTGGGGATCTGCGGGCTGATTAGCATAGTGGGAGATTTCGCGCAGCTCCGATACTTCGCATTTGGACCCGGACCGACCCCGGGAGTGCTTTGGTGGTATTAGTTTGCAAAGTTGCGACGCGCGCAAAGTTCGGGTAATTAGCAAACGGGCTGGTTAGCATAGTCCGAGATGTAGCGCAGCTCCGAAACTTTGCATGTGGACCCGGACCCACCCCAGGAGTGCTTTGGTGCCATTAGTTTGCCAAGTTGCGACACGCGTCAAGCTCGGCTAACGAGTCAGCCAGCCGGCCACGCCTGGGGATCTGCGGGCTGATTAGCATAGTGGGAGATTTCGCGCAGCTCCGATACTTCGCATTTGGACCCGGACCGACCCCGGGAGTGCTTTGGTGGTATTAGTTTGCAAAGTTGCGACGCGCGCAAAGTTCGGCTAATTAGCAAACGGGCTGGTTAGCATAGTGCGAGATGTCGCGCAGCTCCGAAACTTTGCATGTGGACCCGGACCCACCCCAGGAGTGCTTTGGTGCCATTAGTTTGCCAAGTTGCAACACGCGTCAAGCTCGGCTAACGAGTCAGCCAGCCGGCCACGCCTGGGGATCTGCGGGCTGATTAGCATAGTGGGAGATTTCGCGCAGCTCCGATACTTCGCATTTGGACCCGGACCGACCCCGGGAGTGCTTTGGTGGTATTAGTTTGCAAAGTTGCGACGCGCGCAAAGTTCGGCTAATTAGCAAACGGGCTGGTTAGCATAGTGCGAGATGTCGCGCAGCTCCGAAACTTTGCATGTGGACCCGGACCCACCCCAGGAGTGCTTTGGTGCCATTAGTTTGCCAAGTTGCGACACGCGTCAAGCTCGGCTAACGAGTCAGCCAGCCGGCCACGCCTGGGGATCTGCGGGCTGATTAGCATAGTGGGAGATTTCGCGCAGCTTCGATACTTCGCATTTGGACCCGGACCGACCCCGGGAGTGCTTTGGTGGTATTAGTTTGCAAAGTTGCGACGCGCGCAAAGTTCGGCTAATTAGCAAACGGCCTGGTTAGCATAGTGCGAGATGTCGCGCAGCTCCGAAACTTTGCATTTGGACCCGGACCCACCCCAGGAGTGCTTTGGTGCCATTAGTTTGCCAAGTTGCAACACGCGTCAAGCTCGGCTAACGAGTCAGCCAGCCGGCCACGCCTGGGGATCTGCGGGCTGATTAGCATAGTGGGAGATTTCGCGCAGCTCCGATACTTCGCATTTGGACCCGGACCGACCCCGGGAGTGCTTTGGTGGTATTAGTTTGCAAAGTTGCGACGCGCGCAAAGTTCGGCTAATTAGCAAACGGGCTGGTTAGCATAGTGCGAGATGTCGCGCAGCTCCGAAACTTTCCATGTGGACCCGGACCCACCCCAGGAGTGCTTTGGTGCCATTAGTTTGCCAAGTTGCGACACGCGTCAAGCTCGGCTAACGAGTCAGCCAGCCGGCCACGCCTGGGGATCTGCGGGCTGATTAGCATAGTGGGAGATTTCGCGCAGCTCCGATACTTCGCATTTGGACCCGGACCGACCCCGGGAGTGCTTTGGTGGTATTAGTTTGCAAAGTTGCGACGCGCGCAAAGTTCGGCTAATTATCAAACGGGCTGGTTAGCATAGTGCGAGATGTCGCGCAGCTCCGAAACTTTGCATGTGGACCCGGACCCACCCCAGGAGTGCTTTGGTGCCATTAGTTTGCCAAGTTGCGACACGCGTCAAGCTCGGCTAAAGAGTCAGCCAGCCGGCCACGCCTGGGGATCTGCGGGCTGATTAGCATAGTGGGAGATTTCGCGCAGCTCCGATACTTCGCATTTGGACCCGGACCGACCCCGGGAGTGCTTTGGTGGTATTAGTTTGCAAAGTTGCGACGCGCGCAAAGTTCGGCTAATTAGCAAACGGGCTGGTTAGCATAGTGCGAGATGTCGCGCAGCTCCGAAACTTTGCATGTGGACCCGGACCCACCCCAGGAGTGCTTTGGTGCCATTAGTTTGCCAAGTTGCGACACGCGTCAAGCTCGGCTAACGAGTCAGCCAGCCGCCACGCCTGGGGATCTGCGGGCTGATTCGCATAGTGGGAGATTTCGCGCAGCTCCGATACTTCGCATTTGGACCCGGACCGACCCCGGGAGTGCTTTGGTGGTATTAGTTTGCAAAGTTGCGACGCGCGCAAAGTTCGGCTAATTAGCAAACGGGCTGGTTAGCATAGTGCGAGATGTCGCGCAGCTCCGAAACTTTGCATGTGGACCCGGACCCACCCCAGGAGTGCTTTGGTGCCATTAGTTTGCCAAGTTGCGACACGCGTCAAGCTCGGCTAACGAGTCAGCCAGCCGGCCACGCCTGGGGATCTGCGGGCTGATTAGCATAGTGGGAGATTTCGCGCAGCTCCGATACTTCGCATTTGGACCCGGACCGACCCCGGGAGTGCTTTGGTGGTATTAGTTTGCAAAGTTGCGACGCGCGCAAAGTTCGGCTAATTAGCAAACGGGCTGGTTAGCATAGTGCGAGATGTCGCGCAGCTCCGAAACTTTGCATGTGGACCCGGACCCACCCCAGGAGTGCTTTGGTGCCATTAGTTTGCCAAGTTGCGACACGCGTCAAGCTCGGCTAACGAGTCAGCCAGCCGGCCACGCCTGGGGATCTGCGGGCTGATTAGCATAGTGGGAGATTTCGCGCAGCTCCGATACTTCGCATTTGGACCAGGACCGACCCCGGGAGTGCTTTGGTGGTATTAGTTTGCAAAGTTGCGACGCGCGCAAAGTTCGGCTAATTAGCAAACGGGCTGGTTAGCATAGTGCGAGATGTCGCGCAGCTCCGAAACTTTGCATGTGGACCCGGACCCACCCCAGGAGTGCTTTGGTGCCATTAGTTTGCCAAGTTGCGACACACGTCAAGCTCGGCTAACGAGTCAGCCAGCCGGCCACGCCTGGGGATCTGCGGGCTGATTAGCATAGTGGGAGATTTCGCGCAGCTCCGATACTTCGCATTTGGACCCGGACCAACCCCGGGAGTGCTTTGGTGGTATTAGTTTGCAAAGTTGCGACGCGCGCAAAGTTCGGCTAATTAGCAAACGGGCTGGTTAGCATAGTGCGAGATGTCGCGCAGCTCCGAAACTTTGCATGTGGACCCGGACCCACCCCAGGAGTGCTTTGGTGCCATTAGTTTGCCAAGTTGCGACACGCGTCAAGCTCGGCTAACGAGTCAGCCAGCCGGCCACGCCTGGGGATCTGCGGGCTGATTAGCATAGTGGGAGATTTCGCGCAGCTCCGATACTTCGCATTTGGACACGGACCGACCCCGGGAGTGCTTTGGTGGTATTAGTTTGCAAAGTTGCGACGCGCGCAAAGTTCGGCTAATTAGCAAACGGGCTGGTTAGCATAGTGCGAGATGTCGCGCAGCTCCGAAACTTTGCATGTGGACCCGGACCCACCCCAGGAGTGCTTTGGTGCCATTAGTTTGCCAAGTTGCGACACGCGTCAAGCTCGGCTAACGAGTCAGCCAGCCGGCCACGCCTGGGGATCTGCGGGCTGATTAGCATAGTGGGAGATTTCGCGCAGCTCCGATACTTCGCATTTGGACCCGGACCGACCCCGGGAGTGCTTTGGTGGTATTAGTTTGCAAAGTTGCGACGCGCGCAAAGGTCGGCTAATTAGCAAACGGGCTGGTTAGCATAGTGCGAGATGTCGCGCAGCTCCGAAACTTTGCATGTGGACCCGGACCCACCCCAGGAGTGCTTTGGTGCCATTAGTTTGCCAAGTTGCGACACGCGTCAAGCTCGGCTAACAAGTCAGCCAGCCGGCCACGCCTGGGGATCTGCGGGCTGATTAGCATAGTGGGAGATTTCGCGCAGCTCCGATACTTCGCATTTGGACCCGGACCGACCCCGGGAGTGCTTTGGTGGTATTAGTTTGCAAAGTTGCGACGCGCGCAAAGTTCGGCTAATTAGCAAACGGGCTGGTTAGCATAGTGCGAGATGTCGCGCAGCTCCGAAACTTTGCATGTGGACCCGGACCCACCCCAGGAGTGCTTTGGTGCCATTAGTTTGCCAAGTTGCGACACGCGTCAAGCTCGGCTAACGAGTCAGCCAGCCGGCCACGCCTGGGGATCTGCGGGCTGATTAGCATAGTGGGAGATTTCGCGCAGCTCCGATACTTCGCATTTGGACCCGGACCGACCCCGGGAGTGCTTTGGTGGTATTAGTTTGCAAAGTTGCGACGCGCGCAAAGTTCGGCTAATTAGCAAACGGGCTGGTTAGCATAGTGCGAGATGTCGCGCAGCTCCGAAACTTTGCATGTGGACCCGGACCCACCCCAGGAGTGCTTTGGTGCCATTAGTTTGCCAAGTTGCGACACGCGTCAAGCTCGGCTAACGAGTCAGCCAGCCGGCCTTGCCTGGGGATCTGCGGGCTGATTAGCATAGTGGGAGATTTCACGCAGCTCCGATACTTCGCATTTGGACCCGGACCGACCCCGGGAGTGCTCTGGTGGTATTAGTTTGCAAAGTTGCGACGCGCGCAAAGTTCGGCTAATTAGCAAACGGGCTGGTTAGCATAGTGCGAGATGTCGCGCAGCTCCGAAACTTTGCATGTGGACCCGGACCCACCCCAGGAGTGCTTTGGTGCCATTAGTTTGCCAAGTTGCGACACGCGTCAAGCTCGGCTAACGAGTCAGCCAGCCGGCCACGCCTGGGGATCTGCGGGCTGATTAGCATAGTGGGAGATTTCGCGCAGCTCCGATACTTCGGATTTGGACCCGGACCGACCCCGGGAGTGCTTTGGTGGTATTAGTTTGCAAAGTTGCGACGCGCGCAAAGTTCGGCTAATTAGCAAACGGGCTGGTTAGCATAGTGCGAGATGTCGCGCAGCTCCGAAACTTTGCATGTGGACCCGGACCCACCCCAGGAGTGCTTTGGTGCCATTAGTTTGCCAAGTTGCGACACGCGTCAAGCTCGGCTAACGAGTCAGCCAGCCGGCCACGCCTGGGGATCTGCGGGCTGATTAGCATAGTGGGAGATTTTGCGCAGCTCCGATACTTCGCATTTGGACCCGGACCGACCCCGGGAGTGCTTTGGTGGTATTAGTTTGCAAAGTTGCGACGCGCGCAAAGTTCGGCTAATTAGCAAACGGGCTGGTTAGCATAGTGCGAGATGTCGCGCAGCTCCGAAACTTTGCATGTGGACCCGGACCCACCCCAGGAGTGCTTTGGTGCCATTAGTTTGCCAAGTTGCAACACGCGTCAAGCTCGGCTAACGAGTCAGCCAGCCGGCCACGCCTGGGGATCTGCGGGCTGATTAGCATAGTGGGAGATTTCGCGCAGCTCCGATACTTCGCATTTGGACCCGGACCGACCCCGGGAGTGCTTTGGTGGTATTAGTTTGCAAAGTTGCGACGCGCGCAAAGTTCGGCTAATTAGCAAACGGGCTGGTTAGCATAGTGCGAGATGTCGCGCAGCTCCGAAACTTTGCATGTGGACCCGGACCCACCCCAGGAGTGCTTTGGTGCCATTAGTTTGCCAAGTTGCGACACGCGTCAAGCTCGGCTAACGAGTCAGCCAGCCGGCCACGCCTGGGGATCTGCGGGCTGATTAGCATAGTGGGAGATTTCGCGCAGCTTCGATACTTCGCATTTGGACCCGGACCGACCCCGGGAGTGCTTTGGTGGTATTAGTTTGCAAAGTTGCGACGCGCGCAAAGTTCGGCTAATTAGCAAACGGGCTGGTTAGCATAGTGCGAGATGTCGCGCAGCTCCGAAACTTTGCATTTGGACCCGGACCCACCCCAGGAGTGCTTTGGTGCCATTAGTTTGCCAAGTTGCAACACGCGTCAAGCTCGGCTAACGAGTCAGCCAGCCGGCCACGCCTGGGGATCTGCGGGCTGATTAGCATAGTGGGAGATTTCGCGCAGCTCCGATACTTCGCATTTGGACCTGGACCGACCCCGGGAGTGCTTTGGTGGTATTAGTTTGCAAAGTTGCGACGCGCGCAAAGTTCGGCTAATTAGCAAACGGGCTGGTTAGCATAGTGCGAGATGTCGCGCAGCTCCGAAACTTTGCATGTGGACCCGGACCCACCCCAGGAGTGCTTTGGTGCCATTAGTTTGCCAAGTTGCGACACGCGTCAAGCTCGGCTAACGAGTCAGCCAGCCGGCCACGCCTGGGGATCTGCGGGCTGATTAGCATAGTGGGAGATTTCGCGCAGCTCCGATACTTCGCATTTGGACCCGGACCGACCCCGGGAGTGCTTTGGTGGTATTAGTTTGCAAAGTTGCGACGCGCGCAAAGTTCGGCTAATTAGCAAACGGGCTGGTTAGCATAGTGCGAGATGTCGCGCAGCTCCGAAACTTTGCATGTGGACCCGGACCCACCCCAGGAGTGCTTTGGTGCCATTAGTTTGCCAAGTTGCGACACGCGTCAAGCTCGGCTAACGAGTCAGCCAGCCGGCCACGCCTGGGGATCTGCGGGCTGATTAGCATAGTGGGAGATTTCGCGCAGCTCCGATACTTCGCATTTGGACCCGGACCGACCCCGGGAGTGCTTTGGTGGTATTAGTTTGCAAAGTTGCGACGCGCGCAAAGTTCGGCTAATTAGCAAACGGGCTGGTTAGCATAGTGCGAGATGTCGCGCAGCTCCGAAACTTTGCATGTGGACCCGGACCCACCCCAGGAGTGCTTTGGTGCCATTAGTTTGCCAAGTTGCGACACGCGTCAAGCTTGGCTAACGAGTCAGCCAGCCGGCCACGCCTGGGGATCTGCGGGCTGATTAGCATAGTGGGAGATTTCGCGCAGCTCCGATACTTCGCATTTGGACCCGGACCGACCCCGGGAGTGCTTTGGTGGTATTAGTTTGCAAAGTTGCGACGCGCGCAAAGTTGGGCTAATTAGCAAACGGGCTGGTTAGCATAGTGCGAGATGTCGCGCAGCTCCGAAACTTTGCATTTGGACCCGGACCGACCCCAGGAGTGCTTTGGTGCCATTAGTTTGCCAAGTTGCGACACGCGTCAAGCTCGGCTAACGAGTCAGCCAGCCGGCCACGCCTGGGGATCTGCGGGCTGATTAGCATAGTGGGAGATTTCGCGCAGCTCCGATACTTCGCATTTGGACCCGGACCGACCCCGGGAGTGCTTTGGTGGTATTAGTTTGCAAAGTTGCGACACGCGCAAAGTTCGGCTAATTAGCAAACGGGCTGGTTAGCATAGTGCGAGATGTCGCGCAGCTCCGAAACTTTGCATGTGGACCCGGACCCACCCCAGGAGTGCTTTGGTGCCATTAGTTTGCCAAGTTGCGACACGCGTCAAGCTCGGCTAACGAGTCAGCCAGCCGGCCACGCCTGGGGATCTGCGGGCTGATTAGCATAGTGGGAGATTTCGCGCAGCTCCGATACTTCGCATTTGGACCCGGACCGACCCCGGGAGTGCTTTGGTGGTATTAGTTTGCAAAGTTGCGACGCGCGCAAAGTTCGGCTAATTAGCAAACGGGCTGGTTAGCATAGTGCGAGATGTCGCGCAGCTCCGAAACTTTGCATGTGGACCCGGACCCACCCCAGGAGTGCTTTGGTGCCATTAGTTTGCCAAGTTGCGACACGCGTCAAGCTTGGCTAACGAGTCAGCCAGCCGGCCACGCCTGGGGATCTGCGGGCTGATTAGCATAGTGGGAGATTTCGCGCAGCTCCGATACTTCGCATTTGGACCCGGACCGACCCCGGGAGTGCTTTGGTGGTATTAGTTTGCAAAGTTGCGACGCGCGCAAAGTTGGGCTAATTAGCAAACGGGCTGGTTAGCATAGTGCGAGATGTCGCGCAGCTCCGAAACTTTGCATTTGGACCCGGACCAACCCCAGGAGTGCTTTGGTGCCATTAGTTTGCCAAGTTGCGACACGCGTCAAGCTCGGCTAACGAGTCAGCCAGCCGGCCACGCCTGGGGATCTGCGGGCTGATTAGCATAGTGGGAGATTTCGCGCAGCTCCGATACTTCGCATTTGGACCCGGACCGACCCCGGGAGTGCTTTGGTGGTATTAGTTTGCAAAGTTGCGACACGCGCAAAGTTCGGCTAATTAGCAAACGGGCTGGTTAGCATAGTGCGAGATGTCGCGCAGCTCCGAAACTTTGCATGTGGACCCGGACCCACCCCAGGAGTGCTTTGGTGCCATTAGTTTGCCAAGTTGCGACACGCGTCAAGCTCGGCTAACGAGTCAGCCAGCCGGCCACGCCTGGGGATCTGCGGGCTGATTAGCATAGTGGGAGATTTCGCGCAGCTCCGATACTTCGCATTTGGACCCGGACCGACCCCGGGAGTGCTTTGGTGGTATTAGTTTGCAAAGTTGCGACGCGCGCAAAGTTCGGCTAATTAGCAAACGGGCTGGTTAGCATAGTGCGAGATGTCGCGCAGCTCCGAAACTTTGCATGTGGACCCGGACCCACCCCAGGAGTGCTTTGGTGCCATTAGTTTGCCAAGTTGCGACACGCGTCAAGCTCGGCTAACGAGTCAGCCAGCCGGCCATGCCTGGGGATCTGCGGGCTGATTAGCATAGTGGGAGATTTCGCGCAGCTCCGATACTTCGCATTTGGACCCGGACCGACCCCGGGAGTGCTTTGGTGGTATTAGTTTGCAAAGTTGCGACGCGCGCAAAGTTCGGCTAATTAGCAAACGGGCTGGTTAGCATAGTGCGAGATGTCGCGCAGCTCCGAAACTTTGCATGTGGACCCGGACCCACCCCAGGAGTGCTTTGGTGCCATTAGTTTGCCAAGTTGCGACACGCGTCAAGCTCGGCTAACGAGTCAGCCAGCCGGCCACGCCTGGGGATCTGCGGGCTGATTAGCATAGTGGGAGATTTCGCGCAGCTCCGATACTTCGCATTTGGACCCGGACCGACCCCGGGAGTGCTTTGGTGGTATTAGTTTGCAAAGTTGCGACGCGCGCAAAGTTCGGCTAATTAGCAAACGGGCTGGTTAGCATAGTGCGAGATGTCGCGCAGCTCCGAAACTTTGCATGTGGACCCGGACCCACCCCAGGAGTGCTTTGGTGCCATTAGTTTGCCAAGTTGCGACACGCGTCAAGCTCGGCTAACGAGTCAGCCAGCCGGCCATGCCTGGGGATCTGCGGGCTGATTAGCATAGTGGGAGATTTCGCGCAGCTCCGATACTTCGCATTTGGACCCGGACCGACCCCGGGAGTGCTTTGGTGGTATTAGTTTGCAAAGTTGCGACGCGCGCAAAGTTCGGCTAATTAGCAAACGGGCTGGTTAGCATAGTGCGAGATGTCGCGCAGCTCCGAAACTTTGCATGTGGACCCGGACCCACCCCAGGAGTGCTTTGGTGCCATTAGTTTGCCAAGTTGCGACACGCGTCAAGCTCGGCTAACGAGTCAGCCAGCCGGCCACGCCTGGGGATCTGCGGGCTGATTAGCATAGTGGGAGATTTCGCGCAGCTCCGATACTTCGCATTTGGACCCGGACCGACCCTGGGAGTGCTTTGGTGGTATTAGTTTGCAAAGTTGCGACGCGCGCAAAGTTCGGCTAATTAGCAAACGGGCTGGTTAGCATAGTGCGAGATGTCGCGCAGCTCCGAAACTTTGCATGTGGACCCGGACCCACCCCAGGAGTGCTTTGGTGCCATTAGTTTGCCAAGTTGCGACACGCGTCAAGCTCGGCTAACGAGTCAGCCAGCCGGCCATGCCTGGGGATCTGCGGGCTGATTAGCATAGTGGGAGATTTCGCGCAGCTCCGATACTTCGCATTTGGACCCGGACCGACCCCGGGAGTGCTTTGGTGGTATTAGTTTGCAAAGTTGCGACGCGCGCAAAGTTCGGCTAATTAGCAAACGGGCTGGTTAGCATAGTGCGAGATGTCGCGCAGCTCCGAAACTTTGCATGTGGACCCGGACCCACCCCAGGAGTGCTTTGGTGCCATTAGTTTGCCAAGTTGCGACACGCGTCAAGCTCGGCTAACGAGTCAGCCAGCCGGCCCTGCCTGGGGATCTGCGGGCTGATTAGCATAGTGGGAGATTTCGCGCAGCTCCGATACTTCGCATTTGGACCCGGACCGACCCTGGGAGTGCTTTGGTGGTATTAGTTTGCAAAGTTGCGACGCGCGCAAAGTTCGGCTAATTAGCAAACGGGCTGGTTAGCATAGTGCGAGATGTCGCGCAGCTCCGAAACTTTGCATGTGGACCCGGACCCACCCCAGGAGTGCTTTGGTGCCATTAGTTTGCCAAGTTGCGACACGCGTCAAGCTCGGCTAACGAGTCAGCCAGCCGGCCACGCCTGGGGATCTGCGGGCTGATTAGCATAGTGGGAGATTTCGCGCAGCTCCGATACTTCGCATTTGGACCCGGACCGACCCCGGGAGTGCTTTGGTGGTATTAGTTTGCAAAGTTGCGACGCGCGCAAAGTTCGGCTAATTAGCAAACGGGCTGGTTAGCATAGTGCGAGATGTCGCGCAGCTCCGAAACTTTGCATGTGGACCCGGACCCACCCCAGGAGTGCTTTGGTGCCATTAGTTTGCCAAGTTGCGACACGCGTCAAGCTCGGCTAACGAGTCAGCCAGCCGGCCACGCCTGGGGATCTGCGGCCTGATTAGCATAGTGGGAGATTTCGCGCAGCTCCGATACTTCACATTTGCACCCGGACCGACCCCGGGAGTGCTTTGGTGGTATTAGTTTGCAAAGTTGCGACGCGCGCAAAGTTCGGCTAATTAGCAAACGGGCTGGTTAGCATAGTGTGAGATGTCGCGCAGCTCCGAAACTTTGCATGTGGACCCGGACCCACCCCAGGAGTGCTTTGGTGCCATTAGTTTGCCAAGTTGCGACACGCGTCAAGCTCGGCTAACGAGTCAGCCAGCCGGCCACGCCTGGGGATCTGCGGGCTGATTAGCATAGTGGGAGATTTCGCGCAGCTCCGATACTTCGCATTTGGACCCGGACCGACCCCGGGAGTGCTTTGGTGGTATTAGTTTGCAAAGTTGCGACGCGCGCAAAGTTCGGCTAATTAGCAAACGGGCTGGTTAGCATAGTGCGAGATTTCGCGCAGCTCCGAAACTTTGCATGTGGACCCGGACCCACCCCAGGAGTGCTTTGGTGCCATTAGTTTGCCAAGTTGCGACACGCGTCAAGCTCGGCTAACGAGTCAGCCAGCCGGCCACGCCTGGGGATCTGCGGGCTGATTAGCATAGTGGGAGATTTCGCGCAGCTCCGATACTTCGCATTTGGACCCGGACCGACCCCGGGAGTGCTTTGGTGGTATTAGTTTGCAAAGTTGCGACGCGCGCAAAGTTCGGCTAATTAGCAAACGGGCTGGTTAGCATAGTGCGAGATGTCGCGCAGCTCCGAAACTTTGCATGTGGACCCGGACCCACCCCAGGAGTGCTTTGGTGCCATTAGTTTGCCAAGTTGCGACACGCATCAAGCTCGGCTAACGAGTCAGCCAGCCGGCCACGCCTGGGGATCTGCGGGCTGATTAGCATAGTGGGAGATTTCGCGCAGCTCCGATACTTCGCATTTGGACCCGGACCGACCCCGGGAGTGCTTTGGTGGTATTAGTTTGCAAAGTTGCGACGCGCGCAAAGTTCGGCTAATTAGCAAACGGGCTGGTTAGCATAGTGCGAGATGTCGCGCAGCTCCGAAACTTTGCATGTGGACCCGGACCCACCCCAGGAGTGCTTTGGTGCCATTAGTTTGCCAAGTTGCGACACGCGTCAAGCTCGGCTAACGAGTCAGCCAGCCGGCCACGCCTGGGGATCTGCGGGCTGATTAGCATAGTGGGAGATTTCGCGCAGCTCCGATACTTCGCATTTGGACCCGGACCGACCCCGGGAGTGCTTTGGTGGTATTAGTTTGCAAAGTTGCGACGCGCGCAAAGTTCGGCTAATTAGCAAACGGGCTGGTTAGCATAGTGTGAGATGTCGCGCAGCTCCGAAACTTTGCATGTGGACCCGGACCCACCCCAGGAGTGCTTTGGTGCCATTAGTTTGCCAAGTTGCGACACGCGTCAAGCTCGGCTAACGAGTCAGCCAGCCGGCCATGCCTGGGGATCTGCGGCTGATTAGCATAGTGGGAGATTTCGCGCAGCTCCGATACTTCGCATTTGGACCCGGACCGACCCCGGGAGTGCTTTGGTGGTATTAGTTTGCAAAGTTGCGACGCGCGCAAAGTTCGGCTAATTAGCAAACGGGCTGGTTAGCATAGTGCGAGATGTCGCGCAGCTCCGAAACTTTGCATGTGGACCCGGACCCACCCCAGGAGTGCTTTGGTGCCATTAGTTTGCCAAGTTGCGACACGCGTCAAGCTCGGCTAACGAGTCAGCCAGCCGGCCACGCCTGGGGATCTGCGGGCTGATTAGCATAGTGGGAGATTTCGCGCAGCTCCGATACTTCGCATTTGGACCCGGACCGACCCCGGGAGTGCTTTGGTGGTATTAGTTTGCAAAGTTGCGACGCGCGCAAAGTTCGGCTAATTAGCAAATGGGCTGGTTAGCATAGTGCGAGATGTCGCGCAGCTCCGAAACTTTGCATGTGGACCCGGACCCACCCCAGGAGTGCTTTGGTGCCATTAGTTTGCCAAGTTGCGACACGCGTCAAGCTCGGCTAACGAGTCAGCCAGCCGGCCACGCCTGGGGATCTGTGGGCTGATTAGCATAGTGGGAGATTTCGCGCAGCTCCGATACTTCGCATTTGGACCCGGACCGACCCCGGGAGTGCTTTGGTGGTATTAGTTTGCAAAGTTGCGACGCGCGCAAAGTTCGGCTAATTAGCAAACGGGCTGGTTAGCATAGTGCGAGATGTCGCGCAGCTCCGAAACTTTGCATGTGGACCCGGACCCACCCCAGGAGTGCTTTGGTGCCATTAGTTTGCCAAGTTGCGACACGCGTCAAGCTCGGCTAACGAGTCAGCCAGCCGGCCACGCCTGGGGATCTGCGGGCTGATTAGCATAGTGGGAGATTTCGCGCAGCTCCGATACTTCGCATTTGGACCCGGACCGACCCCGGGAGTGCTTTGGTGGTATTAGTTTGCAAAGTTGCGACGCGCGCAAAGTTCGGCTAATTAGCAAACGGGCTGGTTAGCATAGTGCGAGATGTCGCGCAGCTCCGAAACTTTGCATGTGGACCCGGACCCACCCCAGGAGTGCTTTGGTGCCATTAGTTTGCCAAGTTGCGACACGCGTCAAGCTCGGCTAACGAGTCAGCCAGCCGGCCACGCCTGGGGATCTGCGGGCTGATTAGCATAGTGGGAGATTTCGCGCAGCTCCGATACTTCGCATTTGGACCCGGACCGACCCCGGGAGTGCTTTGGTGGTATTAGTTTGCAAAGTTGCGACGCGCGCAAAGTTCGGCTAATTAGCAAACGGGCTGGTTAGCATAGTGCGAGATGTCGCGCAGCTCCGAAACTTTGCATGTGGACCCGGACCCACCCCAGGAGTGCTTTGGTGCCATTAGTTTGCCAAGTTGCGACACGCGTCAAGCTCGGCTAACGAGTCAGCCAGCCGGCCACGCCTGGGGATCTGCGGGCTGATTAGCATAGTGGGAGATTTCGCGCAGCTCCGATACTTCGCATTTGGACCCGGACCGACCCCGGGAGTGCTTTGGTGGTATTAGTTTGCAAAGTTGCGACGCGCGCAAAGTTCGGCTAATTAGCAAACGGGCTGGTTAGCATAGTGCGAGATGTCGCGCAGCTCCGAAACTTTGCATGTGGACCCGGACCCACCCCAGGAGTGCTTTGGTGCCATTAGTTTGCCAAGTTGCGACACGCGTCAAGCTCGGCTAACGAGTCAGCCAGCCGGCCACGCCTGGGGATCTGCGGGCTGATTAGCATAGTGGGAGATTTCGCGCAGCTCCGATACTTCGCATTTGGACCCGGACCGACCCCGGGAGTGCTTTGGTGGTATTAGTTTGCAAAGTTGCGACGCGCGCAAAGTTCGGCTCATTAGCAAACGGGCTGGTTAGCATAGTGCGAGATGTCGCGCAGCTCCGAAACTTTGCATGTGGACCCGGACCCACCCCAGGAGTGCTTTGGTGCCATTAGTTTGCCAAGTTGCGACACGCGTCAAGCTCGGCTAACGAGTCAGCCAGCCGGCCACGCCTGGGGATCTGCGGGCTGATTAGCATAGTGGGAGATTTCGCGCAGCTCCGATACTTCGCATTTGGACCCGGACCGACCCCGGGAGTGCTTTGGTGGTATTAGTTTGCAAAGTTGCGACGCGCGCAAAGTTCGGCTAATTAGCAAACGGGCTGGTTAGCATAGTGCGAGATGTCGCGCAGCTCCGAAACTTTGCATGTGGACCCGGACCCACCCCAGGAGTGCTTTGGTGCCATTAGTTTGCCAAGTTGCGACACGCGTCAAGCTCGGCTAACGAGTCAGCCAGCCGGCCATGCCTGGGGATCTGCGGGCTGATTAGCATAGTGGGAGATTTCGCGCAGCTCCGATACTTCGCATTTGGACCCGGACCGACCCCGGGAGTGCTTTGGTGGTATTAGTTTGCAAAGTTGCGACGCGCGCAAAGTTCGGCTAATTAGCAAACGGGCTGGTTAGCATAGTGCGAGATGTCGCGCAGCTCCGAAACTTTGCATGTGGACCCGGACCCACCCCAGGAGTGCTTTGGTGCCATTAGTTTGCCAAGTTGCGACACGCGTCAAGCTCGGCTAACGAGTCAGCCAGCCGGCCACGCCTGGGGATCTGCGGGCTGATTAGCATAGTGGGAGATTTCGCGCAGCTCCGATACTTCGCATTTGGACCCGGACCGACCCCGGGAGTGCTTTGGTGGTATTAGTTTGCAAAGTTGCGACGCGCGCAAAGTTCGGCTAATTAGCAAACGGGCTGGTTAGCATAGTGCGAGATGTCGCGCAGCTCCGAAACTTTGCATGTGGACCCGGACCCACCCCAGGAGTGCTTTGGTGCCATTAGTTTGCCAAGTTGCGACACGCGTCAAGCTCGGCTAACGAGTCAGCCAGCCGGCCACGCCTGGGGATCTGCGGGCTGATTAGCATAGTGGGAGATTTCGCGCAGCTCCGATACTTCGCATTTGGACCCGGACCGACCCCGGGAGTGCTTTGGTGGTATTAGTTTGCAAAGTTGCGACGCGCGCAAAGTTCGGCTAATTAGCAGACGGGCTGGTTAGCATAGTGCGAGATGTCGCGCAGCTCCGAAACTTTGCATGTGGACCCGGACCCACCCCAGGAGTGCTTTGGTGCCATTAGTTTGCCAAGTTGCGACACGCGTCAAGCTCGGCTAACGAGTCAGCCGGCCGGTCACGCCTGGGGATCTGCGGGCTGATTAGCATAGTGCGAGATTTCGCGCAGCTCCGATACTTCGCATTTGGACCCGGACCGACCCCGGGAGTGCTTTGGTGGTATTAGTTTGCAAAGTTGCGACGCGCGCAAAGTTCGGCTAATTAGCAAACGGGCTGGTTAGCATAGTGCGAGATGTCGCGCAGCTCCGAAACTTTGCATGTGGACCCGGACCCACCCCAGGAGTGCTTTGGTGCCATTAGTTTGCCAAGTTGCGACACGCGTCAAGCTCGGCTAACGAGTCAGCCAGCCGGCCACGCCTGGGGATCTGCGGGCTGATTAGCATAGTGGGAGATTTCGCGCAGCTCCGATACTTCGCATTTGGACCCGGACCGACCCCGGGAGTGCTTTGGTGGTATTAGTTTGCAAAGTTGCGACGCGCGCAAAGTTCGGCTAATTAGCAAACGGGCTGGTTAGCATAGTGCGAGATGTCGCGCAGCTCCGAAACTTTGCATGTGGACCCGGATCCACCCCAGGAGTGCTTTGGTGCCATTAGTTTGCCAAGTTGCGACACGCGTCAAGCTCGGCTAACGAGTCAGCCAGCCGGCCACGCCTGGGGATCTGCGGGCTGATTAGCATAGTGGGAGATTTCGCGCAGCTCCGATACTTCGCATTTGGACCCGGACCGACCCCGGGAGTGCTTTGGTGGTATTAGTTTGCAAAGTTGCGACGCGCGCAAAGTTCGGCTAATTAGCAAACGGGCTGGTTAGCATAGTGCGAGATGTCGCGCAGCTCCGAAACTTTGCATGTGGACCCGGACCCAGCCCAGGAGTGCTTTGGTGCCATTAGTTTGCCAAGTTGCGACACGCGTCAAGCTCGGCTAACGAGTCAGCCAGCCGGCCACGCCTGGGGATCTGCGGGCTGATTAGCATAGTGGGAGATTTCGCGCAGCTCCGATACTTCGCATTTGGACCCGGACCGACCCCGGGAGTGCTTTGGTGGTATTAGTTTGCAAAGTTGCGACGCGCGCAAAGTTCGGCTAATTAGCAAACGGGCTGGTTAGCATAGTGCGAGATGTCGCGCAGCTCCGAAACTTTGCATGTGGACCCGGACCCACCCCAGGAGTGCTTTGGTGCCATTAGTTTGCCAAGTTGCGACACGCGTCAAGCTCGGCTAACGAGTCAGCCAGCCGGCCACGCCTGGGGATCTGCGGGCTGATTAGCATAGTGGGAGATTTCGCGCAGCTCCGATACTTCGCATTTGGACCCGGACCGACCCCGGGAGTGCTTTGGTGGTATTAGTTTGCAAAGTTGCGACGCGCGCAAAGTTCGGCTAATTAGCAAACGGGCTGGCTAGCATAGTGCGAGATGTCGCGCAGCTCCGAAACTTTGCATGTGGACCCGGACCCACCCCAGGAGTGCTTTGGTGCCATTAGTTTGCCAAGTTGCGACACGCGTCAAGCTCGGCTAACGAGTCAGCCAGCCGGCCACGCCTGGGGATCTGCGGGCTGATTAGCATAGTGGGAGATTTCGCGCAGCTCCGATACTTCGCATTTGGACCCGGACCGACCCCGGGAGTGCTTTGGTGGTATTAGTTTGCAAAGTTGCGACGCGCGCAAAGTTCGGCTAATTAGCAAACGGGCTGGTTAGCATAGTGCGAGATGTCGCGCAGCTCCGAAACTTTGCATGTGGACCCGGACCCACCCCAGGAGTGCTTTGGTGCCATTAGTTTGCCAAGTTGCGACACGCGTCAAGCTCGGCTAACGAGTCAGCCAGCCGGCCACGCCTGGGGATCTGCGGGCTGATTAGCATAGTGGGAGATTTCGCGCAGCTCCGATACTTCGCATTTGGACCCGGACCGACCCCGGGAGTGCTTTGGTGGTATTAGTTTGCAAAGTTGCGACGCGCGCAAAGTTCGGCTAATTAGCAAACGGGCTGGTTAGCATAGTGCGAGATGTCGCGCAGCTCCGAAACTTTGCATGTGGACCCGGACCCACCCCAGGAGTGCTTTGGTGCCATTAGTTTGCCAAGTTGCGACACGCGTCAAGCTCGGCTAACGAGTCAGCCAGCCGGCCACGCCTGGGGATCTGCGGGCTGATTAGCATAGTGGGAGATTTCGCGCAGCTCCGATACTTCGCATTTGGACCCGGACCGACCCCGGGAGTGCTTTGGTGGTATTAGTTTGCAAAGTTGCGACGCGCGCAAAGTTCGGCTAATTAGCAAACGGGCTGGTTAGCATAGTGCGAGATGTCGCGCAGCTCCGAAACTTTGCATGTGGACCCGGACCCACCCCAGGAGTGCTTTGGTGCCATTAGTTTGCCAAGTTGCGACACGCGTCAAGCTCGGCTAACGAGTCAGCCAGCCGGCCACGCCTGGGGATCTGCGGGCTGATTAGCATAGTGGGAGATTTCGCGCAGCTCCGATACTTCGCATTTGGACCCGGACCGACCCCGGGAGTGCTTTGGTGGTATTAGTTTGCAAAGTTGCGACGCGCGCAAAGTTCGGCTAATTAGCAAACGGGCTGGTTAGCATAGTGCGAGATGTCGCGCAGCTCCGAAACTTTGCATGTGGACCCGGACCCACCCCAGGAGTGCTTTGGTGCCATTAGTTTGCCAAGTTGCGACACGCGTCAAGCTCGGCTAACGAGTCAGCCAGCCGGCCACGCCTGGGGATCTGCGGGCTGATTAGCATAGTGGGAGATTTCGCGCAGCTCCGATACTTCGCATTTGGACCCGGACCGACCCCGGGAGTGCTTTGGTGGTATTAGTTTGCAAAGTTGCGACGCGCGCAAAGTTCGGCTAATTAGCAAACGGGCTGGTTAGCATAGTGCGAGATGTCGCGCAGCTCCGAAACTTTGCATGTGGACCCGGACCCACCCCAGGAGTGCTTTGGTGCCATTAGTTTGCCAAGTTGCGACACGCGTCAAGCTCGGCTAACGAGTCAGCCAGCCGGCCACGCCTGGGGATCTGCGGGCTGATTAGCATAGTGGGAGATTTCGCGCAGCTCCGATACTTCGCATTTGGACCCGGACCGACCCCGGGAGTGCTTTGGTGGTATTAGTTTGCAAAGTTGCGACGCGCGCAAAGTTCGGCTAATTAGCAGACGGGCTGGTTAGCATAGTGCGAGATGTCGCGCAGCTCCGAAACTTTGCATGTGGACCCGGACCCACCCCAGGAGTGCTTTGGTGCCATTAGTTTGCCAAGTTGCGACACGCGTCAAGCTCGGCTAACGAGTCAGCCGGCCGGTCACGCCTGGGGATCTGCGGGCTGATTAGCATAGTGCGAGATTTCGCGCAGCTCCGATACTTCGCATTTGGACCCGGACCGACCCCGGGAGTGCTTTGGTGGTATTAGTTTGCAAAGTTGCGACGCGCGCAAAGTTCGGCTAATTAGCAAACGGGCTGGTTAGCATAGTGCGAGATGTCGCGCAGCTCCGAAACTTTGCATGTGGACCCGGACCCACCCCAGGAGTGCTTTGGTGCCATTAGTTTGCCAAGTTGCGACACGCGTCAAGCTCGGCTAACGAGTCAGCCAGCCGGCCACGCCTGGGGATCTGCGGGCTGATTAGCATAGTGGGAGATTTCGCGCAGCTCCGATACTTCGCATTTGGACCCGGACCGACCCCGGGAGTGCTTTGGTGGTATTAGTTTGCAAAGTTGCGACGCGCGCAAAGTTCGGCTAATTAGCAAACGGGCTGGTTAGCATAGTGCGAGATGTCGCGCAGCTCCGAAACTTTGCATGTGGACCCGGACCCACCCCAGGAGTGCTTTGGTGCCATTAGTTTGCCAAGTTGCGACACGCGTCAAGCTCGGCTAACGAGTCAGCCAGCCGGCCACGCCTGGGGATCTGCGGGCTGATTAGCATAGTGGGAGATTTCGCGCAGCTCCGATACTTCGCATTTGGACCCGGACCGACCCCGGGAGTGCTTTGGTGGTATTAGTTTGCAAAGTTGCGACGCGCGCAAAGTTCGGCTAATTAGCAAACGGGCTGGTTAGCATAGGGCTAGATGTCGCGCAGCTCCGAAACTTTGCATGTGGACCCGGACCCACCCCAGGAGTGCTTTGGTGCCATTAGTTTGCCAAGTTGCGACACGCGTCAAGCTCGGCTAACGAGTCAGCCAGCCGGCCACGCCTGGGGATCTGCGGGCTGATTAGCATAGTGGGAGATTTCGCGCAGCTCCGATACTTCGCATTTGGACCCGGACCGACCCCGGGAGTGCTTTGGTGGTATTAGTTTGCAAAGTTGCGACGCGCGCAAAGTTCGGCTAATTAGCAAACGGGCTGGTTAGCATAGTGCGAGATGTCGCGCAGCTCCGAAACTTTGCATGTGGACCCGGACCCACCCCAGGAGTGCTTTGGTGCCATTAGTTTGCCAAGTTGCGACACGCGTCAAGCTCGGCTAACGAGTCAGCCAGCCGGCCACGCCTGGGGATCTGCGGGCTGATTAGCATAGTGGGAGATTTCGCGCAGCTCCGATACTTCGCATTTGGACCCGGACCGACCCCGGGAGTGCTTTGGTGGTATTAGTTTGCAAAGTTGCGACGCGCGCAAAGTTCGGCTAATTAGCAAACGGGCTGGTTAGCATAGTGCGAGATGTCGCGCAGCTCCGAAACTTTGCATGTGGACCCGGACCCACCCCAGGAGTGCTTTGGTGCCATTAGTTTGCCAAGTTGCGACACGCGTCAAGCTCGGCTAACGAGTCAGCCAGCCGGCCACGCCTGGGGATCTGCGGGCTGATTAGCATAGTGGGAGATTTCGCGCAGCTCCGATACTTCGCATTTGGACCCGGACCGACCCCGGGAGTGCTTTGGTGGTATTAGTTTGCAAAGTTGCGACGCGCGCAAAGTTCGGCTAATTAGCAAACGGGCTGGTTAGCATAGTGCGAGATGTCGCGCAGCTCCGAAACTTTGCATGTGGACCCGGACCCACCCCAGGAGTGCTTTGGTGCCATTAGTTTGCCAAGTTGCGACACGCGTCAAGCTCGGCTAACGAGTCAGCCAGCCGGCCACGCCTGGGGATCTGCGGGCTGATTAGCATAGTGGGAGATTTCGCGCAGCTCCGATACTTCGCATTTGGACCCGGACCGACCCCGGGAGTGCTTTGGTGGTATTAGTTTGCAAAGTTGCGACGCGCGCAAAGTTCGGCTAATTAGCAAACGGGCTGGTTAGCATAGTGCGAGATGTCGCGCAGCTCCGAAACTTTGCATGTGGACCCGGACCCACCCCAGGAGTGCTTTGGTGCCATTAGTTTGCCAAGTTGCGACACGCGTCAAGCTCGGCTAACGAGTCAGCCAGCCGGCCACGCCTGGGGATCTGCGGGCTGATTAGCATAGTGGGAGATTTCGCGCAGCTCCGATACTTCGCATTTGGACCCGGACCGACCCCGGGAGTGCTTTGGTGGTATTAGTTTGCAAAGTTGCGACGCGCGCAAAGTTCGGCTAATTAGCAAACGGGCTGGTTAGCATAGTGCGAGATGTCGCGCAGCTCCGAAACTTTGCCTGTGGACCCGGACCCACCCCAGGAGTGCTTTGGTGCCATTAGTTTGCCAAGTTGCGACACGCGTCAAGCTCGGCTAACGAGTCAGCCAGCCGGCCACGCCTGGGGATCTGCGGGCTGATTAGCATAGTGGGAGATTTCGCGCAGCTCCGATACTTCGCATTTGGACCCGGACCGACCCCGGGAGTGCTTTGGTGGTATTAGTTTGCAAAGTTGCGACGCGCGCAAAGTTCGGCTAATTAGCAAACGGGCTGGTTAGCATAGTGCGAGATGTCGCGCAGCTCCGAAACTTTGCATGTGGACCCGGACCCACCCCAGGAGTGCTTTGGTGCCATTAGTTTGCCAAGTTGCGACACGCGTCAAGCTCGGCTAACGAGTCAGCCAGCCGGCCACGCCTGGGGATCTGCGGGCTGATTAGCATAGTGGGAGATTTCGCGCAGCTCCGATACTTCGCATTTGGACCCGGACCGACCCCGGGAGTGCTTTGGTGGTATTAGTTTGCAAAGTTGCGACGCGCGCAAAGTTCGGCTAATTAGCAAACGGGCTGGTTAGCATAGTGCGAGATGTCGCGCAGCTCCGAAACTTTGCATGTGGACCCGGACCCACCCCAGGAGTGCTTTGGTGCCATTAGTTTGCCAAGTTGCGACACGCGTCAAGCTCGGCTAACGAGTCAGCCAGCCGGCCACGCCTGGGGATCTGCGGGCTGATTAGCATAGTGGGAGATTTCGCGCAGCTCCGATACTTCGCATTTGGACCCGGACCGACCCCGGGAGTGCTTTGGTGGTATTAGTTTGCAAAGTTGCGACGCGCGCAAAGTTCGGCTAATTAGCAAACGGGCTGGTTAGCATAGTGCGAGATGTCGCGCAGCTCCGAAACTTTGCATGTGGACCCGGACCCACCCCAGGAGTGCTTTGGTGCCATTAGTTTGCCAAGTTGCGACACGCGTCAAGCTCGGCTAACGAGTCAGCCAGCCGGCCACGCCTGGGGATCTGCGGGCTGATTAGCATAGTGGGAGATTTCGCGCAGCTCCGATACTTCGCATTTGGACCCGGACCGACCCCGGGAGTGCTTTGGTGGTATTAGTTTGCAAAGTTGCGACGCGCGCAAAGTTCGGCTAATTAGCAAACGGGCTGGTTAGCATAGTGCGAGATGTCGCGCAGCTCCGAAACTTTGCATGTAAACCCGGACCCACCCCAGGAGTGCTTTGGTGCCATTAGTTTGCCAAGTTGCGACACGCGTCAAGCTCGGCTAACGAGTCAGCCAGCCGGCCACGCCTGGGGATGTGCGGGCTGATTAGCATAGTGGGAGATTTCGCGCAGCTCCGATACTTCGCATTTGGACCCGGACCGACCCCGGGAGTGCTTTGGTGGTATTAGTTTGCAAAGTTGCGACGCGCGCAAAGTTCGGCTAATTAGCAAACGGGCTGGTTAGCATAGTGCGAGATGTCGCGCAGCTCCGAAACTTTGCATGTGGACCCGGACCCACCCCAGGAGTGCTTTGGTGCCATTAGTTTGCCAAGTTGCGACACACGTCAAGCTCGGCTAACGAGTCAGCCAGCCGGCCACGCCTGGGGATCTGCGGGCTGATTAGCATAGTGGGAGATTTCGCGCAGCTCCGATACTTCGCATTTGGACCCGGACCGACCCCGGGAGTGCTTTGGTGGTATTAGTTTGCAAAGTTGCGACGCGCGCAAAGTTCGGCTAATTAGCAAACGGGCTGGTTAGCATAGTGCGAGATGTCGCGCAGCTCCGAAACTTTGCATGTGGACCCGGACCCACCCCAGGAGTGCTTTGGTGCCATTAGTTTGCCAAGTTGCGACACGCGTCAAGCTCGGCTAACGAGTCAGCCAGCCGGCCATGCCTGGGGATCTGCGGGCTGATTAGCATAGTGGGAGATTTCGCGCAGCTCCGATACTTCGCATTTGGACCCGGACCGACCCCGGGAGTGCTTTGGTGGTATTAGTTTGCAAAGTTGCGACGCGCGCAAAGTTCGGCTAATTAGCAAACGGGCTGGTTAGCATAGTGCGAGATGTCGCGCAGCTCCGAAACTTTGCATGTGGACCCGGACCCACCCCAGGAGTGCTTTGGTGCCATTAGTTTGCCAAGTTGCGACACACGTCAAGCTCGGCTAACGAGTCAGCCAGCCGGCCACGCCTGGGGATCTGCGGGCTGATTAGCATAGTGGGAGATTTCGCGCAGCTCCGATACTTCGCATTTGGACCCGGACCGACCCCGGGAGTGCTTTGGTGGTATTAGTTTGCAAAGTTGCGACGCGCGCAAAGTTCGGCTAATTAGCAAACGGGCTGGTTAGCATAGTGCGAGATGTCGCGCAGCTCCGAAACTTTGCATGTGGACCCGGACCCACCCCAGGAGTGCTTTGGTGCCATTAGTTTGCCAAGTTGCGACACGCGTCAAGCTCGGCTAACGAGTCAGCCAGCCGGCCACGCCTGGGGATCTGCGGGCTGATTAGCATAGTGGGAGATTTCGCGCAGCTCCGATACTTCGCATTTGGACCCGGACCGACCCCGGGAGTGCTTTGGTGGTATTAGTTTGCAAAGTTGCGACGCGCGCAAAGTTCGGCTAATTAGCAAACGGGCTGGTTAGCATAGTGCGAGATGTCGCGCAGCTCCGAAACTTTGCATGTGGACCCGGACCCACCCCAGGAGTGCTTTGGTGCCATTAGTTTGCCAAGTTGCGACACGCGTCAAGCTCGGCTAACGAGTCAGCCAGCCGGCCACGCCTGGGGATCTGCGGGCTGATTAGCATAGTGGGAGATTTCGCGCAGCTCCGATACTTCGCATTTGGACCCGGACCGACCCCGGGAGTGCTTTGGTGGTATTAGTTTGCAAAGTTGCGACGCGCGCAAAGTTCGGCTAATTAGCAAACGGGCTGGTTAGCATAGTGCGAGATGTCGCGCAGCTCCGAAACTTTGCATGTGGACCCGGACCCACCCCAGGAGTGCTTTGGTGCCATTAGTTTGCCAAGTTGCGACACGCGTCAAGCTCGGCTAACGAGTCAGCCAGCCGGCCACGCCTGGGGATGTGCGGGCTGATTAGCATAGTGGGAGATTTCGCGCAGCTCCGATACTTCGCATTTGGACCCGGACCGACCCCGGGAGTGCTTTGGTGGTATTAGTTTGCAAAGTTGCGACGCGCGCAAAGTTCGGCTAATTAGCAAACGGGCTGGTTAGCATAGTGCGAGATGTCGCGCAGCTCCGAAACTTTGCATGTGGACCCGGACCCACCCCAGGAGTGCTTTGGTGCCATTAGTTTGCCAAGTTGCGACACACGTCAAGCTCGGCTAACGAGTCAGCCAGCCGGCCACGCCTGGGGATCTGCGGGCTGATTAGCATAGTGGGAGATTTCGCGCAGCTCCGATACTTCGCATTTGGACCCGGACCGACCCCGGGAGTGCTTTGGTGGTATTAGTTTGCAAAGTTGCGACGCGCGCAAAGTTCGGCTAATTAGCAAACGGGCTGGTTAGCATAGTGCGAGATGTCGCGCAGCTCCGAAACTTTGCATGTGGACCCGGACCCACCCCAGGAGTGCTTTGGTGCCATTAGTTTGCCAAGTTGCGACACGCGTCAAGCTCGGCTAACGAGTCAGCCAGCCGGCCATGCCTGGGGATCTGCGGGCTGATTAGCATAGTGGGAGATTTCGCGCAGCTCCGATACTTCGCATTTGGACCCGGACCGACCCCGGGAGTGCTTTGGTGGTATTAGTTTGCAAAGTTGCGACGCGCGCAAAGTTCGGCTAATTAGCAAACGGGCTGGTTAGCATAGTGCGAGATGTCGCGCAGCTCCGAAACTTTGCATGTGGACCCGGACCCACCCCAGGAGTGCTTTGGTGCCATTAGTTTGCCAAGTTGCGACACACGTCAAGCTCGGCTAACGAGTCAGCCAGCCGGCCACGCCTGGGGATCTGCGGGCTGATTAGCATAGTGGGAGATTTCGCGCAGCTCCGATACTTCGCATTTGGACCCGGACCGACCCCGGGAGTGCTTTGGTGGTATTAGTTTGCAAAGTTGCGACGCGCGCAAAGTTCGGCTAATTAGCAAACGGGCTGGTTAGCATAGTGCGAGATGTCGCGCAGCTCCGAAACTTTGCATGTGGACCCGGACCCACCCCAGGAGTGCTTTGGTGCCATTAGTTTGCCAAGTTGCGACACGCGTCAAGCTCGGCTAACGAGTCAGCCAGCCGGCCACGCCTGGGGATCTGCGGGCTGATTAGCATAGTGGGAGATTTCGCGCAGCTCCGATACTTCGCATTTGGACCCGGACCGACCCCGGGAGTGCTTTGGTGGTATTAGTTTGCAAAGTTGCGACGCGCGCAAAGTTCGGCTAATTAGCAAACGGGCTGGTTAGCATAGTGCGAGATGTCGCGCAGCTCCGAAACTTTGCATGTGGACCCGGACCCACCCCAGGAGTGCTTTGGTGCCATTAGTTTGCCAAGTTGCGACACGCGTCAAGCTCGGCTAACGAGTCAGCCAGCCGGCCACGCCTGGGGATCTGCGGGCTGATTAGCATAGTGGGAGATTTCGCGCAGCTCCGATACTTCGCATTTGGACCCGGACCGACCCCGGGAGTGCTTTGGTGGTATTAGTTTGCAAAGTTGCGACGCGCGCAAAGTTCGGCTAATTAGCAAACGGGCTGGTTAGCATAGTGCGAGATGTCGCGCAGCTCCGAAACTTTGCATGTGGACCCGGACCCACCCCAGGAGTGCTTTGGTGCCATTAGTTTGCCAAGTTGCGACACGCGTCAAGCTCGGCTAACGAGTCAGCCAGCCGGCCACGCCTGGGGATCTGCGGGCTGATTAGCATAGTGGGAGATTTCGCGCAGCTCCGATACTTCGCATTTGGACCCGGACCGACCCCGGGAGTGCTTTGGTGGTATTAGTTTGCAAAGTTGCGACGCGCGCAAAGTTCGGCTAATTAGCAAACGGGCTGGTTAGCATAGTGCGAGATGTCGCGCAGCTCCGAAACTTTGCATGTGGACCCGGACCCACCCCAGGAGTGCTTTGGTGCCATTAGTTTGCCAAGTTGCGACACGCGTCAAGCTCGGCTAACGAGTCAGCCAGCCGGCCACGCCTGGGGATCTGCGGGCTGATTAGCATAGTGGGAGATTTCGCGCAGCTCCGATACTTCGCATTTGGACCCGGACCGACCCCGGGAGTGCTTTGGTGGTATTAGTTTGCAAAGTTGCGACGCGCGCAAAGTTCGGCTAATTAGCAAACGGGCTGGTTAGCATAGTGCGAGATGTCGCGCAGCTCCGAAACTTTGCATGTGGACCCGGACCCACCCCAGGAGTGCTTTGGTGCCATTAGTTTGCCAAGTTGCGACACGCGTCAAGCTCGGCTAACGAGTCAGCCAGCCGGCCACGCCTGGGGATCTGCGGGCTGATTAGCATAGTGGGAGATTTCGCGCAGCTCCGATACTTCGCATTTGGACCCGGACCGACCCCGGGAGTGCTTTGGTGGTATTAGTTTGCAAAGTTGCGACGCGCACAAAGTTCGGCTAATTAGCAAACGGGCTGGTTAGCATAGTGCGAGATGTCGCGCAGCTCCGAAACTTTGCATGTGGACCCGGACCCACCCCAGGAGTGCTTTGGTGCCATTAGTTTGCCAAGTTGCGACACGCGTCAAGCTCGGCTAACGAGTCAGCCAGCCGGCCACGCCTGGGGATCTGCGGGCTGATTAGCATAGTGGGAGATTTCGCGCAGCTCCGATACTTCGCATTTGGACCCGGACCGACCCCGGGAGTGCTTTGGTGGTATTAGTTTGCAAAGTTGCGACGCGCGCAAAGTTCGGCTAATTAGCAAACGGGCTGGTTAGCATAGTGCGAGATGTCGCGCAGCTCCGAAACTTTGCATGTGGACCCGGACCCACCCCAGGAGTGCTTTGGTGCCATTAGTTTGCCAAGTTGCGACACGCGTCAAGCTCGGCTAACGAGTCAGCCAGCCGGCCACGCCTGGGGATCTGCGGGCTGATTAGCATAGTGGGAGATTTCGCGCAGCTCCGATACTTCGCATTTGGACCCGGACCGACCCCGGGAGTGCTTTGGTGGTATTAGTTTGCAAAGTTGCGACGCGCGCAAAGTTCGGCTAATTAGCAAACGGGCTGGTTAGCATAGTGCGAGATGTCGCGCAGCTCCGAAACTTTGCATGTGGACCCGGACCCACCCCAGGAGTGCTTTGGTGCCATTAGTTTGCCAAGTTGCGACACGCGTCAAGCTCGGCTAACGAGTCAGCCAGCCGGCCACGCCTGGGGATCTGCGGGCTGATTAGCATAGTGGGAGATTTCGCGCAGCTCCGATACTTCGCATTTGGACCCGGACCGACCCCGGGAGTGCTTTGGTGGTATTAGTTTGCAAAGTTGCGACGCGCGCAAAGTTCGGCTAATTAGCAAACGGGCTGGTTAGCATAGTGCGAGATGTCGCGCAGCTCCGAAACTTTGCATGTGGACCCGGACCCACCCCAGGAGTGCTTTGGTGCCATTAGTTTGCCAAGTTGCGACACGCGTCAAGCTCGGCTAACGAGTCAGCCAGCCGGCCACGCCTGGGGATCTGCGGGCTGATTAGCATAGTGGGAGATTTCGCGCAGCTCCGATACTTCGCATTTGGACCCGGACCGACCCCGGGAGT
>CAXHUQ010000939.1:0-62834 GCA_964020085.1 Micromussa lordhowensis | reverse complement strand
CTATGCTAACCAGCCCGTTTGCTAATTAGCCGAACTTTGCGCGCGTCGCAACTTTGCAAACTAATACCACCAAAGCACTCCCGGGGTCGGTCCGGGTCCAAATGCGAAGTATCGGAGCTGCGCGAAATCTCCCACTATGCTAATCAGCCCGCAGATCCCCAGGCGTGGCCGGCTGGCTGACTCGTTAGCCGAGCTTGACGCGTGTCGCAACTTGGCAAACTAATGGCACCAAAGCACTCCTGGGGTGGGTCCGGGTCCACATGCAAAGTTTCGGAGCTGCGCGACATCTCGCACTATGCTAACCAGCCCGTTTGCTAATTAGCCGAACTTTGCGCGCGTCGCAACTTTGCAAACTAATACCACCAAAGCACTCCCGGGGTCGGTCCGGGTCCAAATGTGAAGTATCGGAGCTGCGCGAAATCTCCCACTATGCTAATCAGCCCGCAGATCCCCAGGCGTGGCCGGCTGGCTGACTCGTTAGCCGAGCTTGACGCGTGTCGCAACTTGGCAAACTAATGGCACCAAAGCACTCCTGGGGTGGGTCCGGGTCCACATGCAAAGTTTCGGAGCTGCGCGACATCTCGCACTATGCTAACCAGCCCATTTGCTAATTAGCCGAACTTTGCGCGCGTCGCAACTTTGCAAACTAATACCACCAAAGCACTCCCGGGGTCGGTCCGGGTCCAAATGCGAAGTATCGGAGCTGCACGAAATCTCCCACTATGCTAATCAGCCCGCAGATCCCCAGGCGTGGCCGGCTGGCTGACTCGTTAGCCGAGCTTGACGCGTGTCGCAACTTGGCAAACTAATGGCACCAAAGCACTCCTGGGGTGGGTCCGGGTCCACATGCAAAGTTTCGGAGCTGCGCGACATCTCGCACTATGCTAACCAGCCCGTTTGCTAATTAGCCGAACTTTGCGCGCGTCGCAACTTTGCAAACTAATACCACCAAAGCACTCCCGGGGTCGGTCCGGGTCCAAATGCGAAGTATCGGAGCTGCGCGAAATCTCCCACTATGCTAATCAGCCCGCAGATCCCCAGGCGTGGCCGGCTGGCTGACTCATTAGCCGAGCTTGACGCGTGTCGCAACTTGGCAAACTAATGGCACCAAAGCACTCCTGGGGTGGGTCCTGGTCCACATGCAAAGTTTCGGAGCTGCGCGACATCTCGCACTATGCTAACCAGCCCGTTTGCTAATTAGCCGAACTTTGCGCGCGTCGCAGCTTTGCAAACTAATACCACCAAAGCACTCCCGGGGTCGGTCCGGGTCCAAATGCGAAGTACCGGAGCTGCGCGAAATCTCCCACTATGCTAATCAGCCCGCAGATCCCCAGGCGTGGCCGGCTGGCTGACTCGTTAGCCGAGCTTGACGCGTGTCGCAACTTGGCAAACTAATGGCACCAAAGCACTCCTGGGGTGGGTCCGGGTCCACATGCAAAGTTTCGGAGCTGCGCGACATCTCGCACTATGCTAACCAGCCCGTTTGCTAATTAGCCGAACTTTGCGCGCGTCGCAACTTTGCAAACTAATACCACCAAAGCACTCCCGGGGTCGGTCCGGGTCCAAATGCGAAGTATCGGAGCTGCGCGAAATCTCCCACTATGCTAATCAGCCCGCAGATCCCCAGGCGTGGCCGGCTGGCTGACTCGTTAGCCGAGCTTGACGCGTGTCGCAACTTGGCAAACTAATGGCACCAAAGCACTCCTGGGGTGGGTCCGGGTCCACATGCAAAGTTTCGGAGCTGCGCGACATCTCGCACTATGCTAACCAGCCCGTTTGCTAATTAGCCGAACTTTGCGCGCGTCGCAACTTTGCAAACTAATACCACCAAAGCACTCCCGGGGTCGGTCCGGGTCCAAATGCGAAGTATCGGAGCTGCGCGAAATCTCCCACTATGCTAATCAGCCCCCAGATCCCCAGGCGTGGGCGGCTGGCTGACTCGTTAGCCGAGCTTGACGCGTGTCGCAACTTGGCAAACTAATGGCACCAAAGCACTCCTGGGGTGGGTCCGGGTCCACATGCAAAGTTTCGGAGCCTCGCGACATCTCGCACTATGCTAACCAGCCCGTTTGCTAATTAGCCGAACTTTGCGCGCGTCGCAACTTTGCAAACTAATACCACCAAAGCACTCCCGGGGTCGGTCCGGGTCCAAATGCGAAGTATCGGAGCTGCGCGAAATCTCCCACTATGCTAATCAGCCCGCAGATCCCCAGGCGTGGCCGGCTGGCTGACTCGTTAGCCGAGCTTGACGCGTGTCGCAACTTGGCAAACTAATGGCACCAAAGCACTCCTGGGGTGGGTCCGGGTCCACATGCAAAGTTTCGGAGCTGCGCGACATCTCGCACTATGCTAACCAGCCCGTTTGCTAATTAGCCGAACTTTGCGCGCGTCGCAACTTTGCAAACTAATACCACCAAAGCACTCCCGGGGTCGGTCCGGGTCCAAATGCGAAGTATCGGAGCTGCGCGAAATCTCCCACTATGCTAATCAGCCCGCAGATCCCCAGGCGTGGCCGGCTGGCTGACTCGTTAGCCGAGCTTGACGCGTGTCGTAACTTGGCAAACTAATGGCACCAAAGCACTCCTGGGGTGGGTCCGGGTCCACATGCAAAGTTTCGGAGCTGCGCGACATCTCGCACTATGCTAACCAGCCCGTTTGCTAATTAGCCGAACTTTGCGCGCGTCGCAACTTTGCAAACTAATACCACCAAAGCACTCCCGGGGTCGGTCCGGGTCCAAATGCGAAGTATCGGAGCTGCGCGAAATCTCCCACTATGCTAATCAGCCCGCAGATCCCCAGGCGTGGCCGGCTGGCTGACTCGTTAGCCGAGCTTGACGCGTGTCGCAACTTGGCAAACTAATGGCACCAAAGCACTCCTGGGGTGGGTCCGGGTCCACATGCAAAGTTTCGGAGCTGCGCGACATCTCGCACTATGCTAACCAGCCCGTTTGCTAATTAGCCGAACTTTGCGCGCGTCGCAACTTTGCAAACTAATACCACCAAAGCACTCCCGGGGTCGGTCCGGGTCCAAATGCGAAGTATCGGAGCTGCGCGAAATCTCCCACTATGCTAATCAGCCCGCAGATCACCAGGCGTGGCCGGCTGGCTGACTCGTTAGCCGAGCTTGACGTGTGTTGCAACTTGGCAAACTAATTGCACCAAAGCACTCCTGGGGTGGGTCCGGGTCCACATGCAAAGTTTCGGAGCTGCGCGACATCTCGCACTATGCTAACCAGCCCGTTTGCTAATTAGCCGAACTTTGCGCGCGTCGCAACTTTGCAAACTAATACCACCAAAGCACTCCCGGGGTCGGTCCGGGTCCAAATGCGAAGTATCGGAGCTGCGCGAAATCTCCCACTATGCTAATCAGCCCGCAGATCCCCAGGCGTGGCCGGCTGGCTGACTCGTTAGCCGAGCTTGACGCGTGTCGCAACTTGGCAAACTAATGGCACCAAAGCACTCCTGGGGTGGGTCCGGGTCCACATGCAAAGTTTCGGAGTTGCGCGACATCTCGCACTATGCTAACCAGCCCGTTTGCTAATTAGCCGAACTTTGCGCGCGTCGCAACTTTGCAAACTAATACCACCAAAGCACTCCCGGGGTCGGTCCGGGTCCAAATGCGAAGTATCGGAGCTGCGCGAAATCTCCCACTATGCTAATCAGCCCGCAGATCCCCAGGCGTGGCCGGCTGGCTGACTCGTTAGCCGAGCTTGACGCGTGTCGCAACTTGGCAAACTAATGGCACCAAAGCACTCCTGGGGTGGGTCCGGGTCCACATGCAAAGTTTCGGAGCTGCGCGACATCTCGCACTATGCTAACCAGCCCGTTTGCTAATTAGCCGAACTTTACGCGCGTCGCAACTTTGCAAACTAATACCACCAAAGCACTCCCGGGGTCGGTCCGGGTCCAAATGCGAAGTATCGGAGCTGCGCGAAATCTCCCACTATGCTAATCAGCCCGCAGATCCCCAGGCGTGGCCGGCTGGCTGACTCGTTAGCCGAGCTTGACGTGTGTCGCAACTTGGCAAACTAATGGCACCAAAGCACTCCTGGGGTGGGTCCGGGTCCACATGCAAAGTTTCGGAGCTGCGCGACATCTCGCACTATGCTAACCAGCCCGTTTGCTAATTAGCCGAACTTTGCGCGCGTCGCAACTTTGCAAACTAATACCACCAAAGCACTCCCGGGGTCGGTCCGGGTCCAAATGCGAAGTATCGGAGCTGCGCGAAATCTCCCACTATGCTAATCAGCCCGCAGATCCCCAGGCGTGGCCGGCTGGCTGACTCGTTAGCCGAGCTTGACGCATGTCGCAACTTGGCAAACTAATGGCACCAAAGCACTCCTGGGGTGGGTCCGGGTCCACATGCAAAGTCTCGGAGCTGCGCGACATCTCGCACTATGCTAACCAGCCCGTTTGCTAATTAGCCGAACTTTGCGCGCGTCGCAACTTTGCAAACTAATACCACCAAAGCACTCCCGGGGTCGGTCCGGGTCCAAATGCGAAGTATCGGAGCTGCGCGAAATCTCCCACTATGCTAATCAGCCCGCAGATCCCCAGGCGTGGCCGGCTGGCTGACTCGTTAGCCGAGCTTGACGCGTGTCGCAACTTGGCAAACTAATGGCACCAAAGCACTCCTGGGGTGGGTCCGGGTCCACATGCAAAGTTTCGGAGCTGCGCGACATCTCGCACTATGCTAACCAGCCCGTTTGCTAATTAGCCGAACTTTGCGCGCGTCGCAACTTTGCAAACTAATACCACCAAAGCACTCCCGGGGTCGGTCCGGGTCCAAATGCGAAGTATCGGAGCTGCGCGAAATCTCCCACTATGCTAATCAGCCCGCAGATCCCCAGGCGTGGCCGGCTGGCTGACTCGTTAGCCGAGCTTGACACGTGTCGCAACTTGGCAAACTAATGGCACCAAAGCACTCCTGGGGTGGGTCCGGGTCCACATGCAAAGTTTCGGAGTTGCGCGACATCTCGCACTATGCTAACCAGCCCGTTTGCTAATTAGCCGAACTTTGCGCGCGTCGCAACTTTGCAAACTAATACCACCAAAGCACTCCCGGGGTCGGTCCGGGTCCAAATGCGAAGTATCGGAGCTGCGCGAAATCTCCCACTATGCTAATCAGCCCGCAGATCCCCAGGCGTGGCCGGCTGGCTGACTCGTTAGCCGAGCTTGACGCGTGTCGCAACTTGGCAAACTAATGGCACCAAAGCACTCCTGGGGTGGGTCCGGGTCCACATGCAAAGTTTCGGAGCTGCGCGACATCTCGCACTATGCTAACCAGCCCGTTTGCTAATTAGCCGAACTTTGCGCGCGTCGCAACTTTGCAAACTAATACCACCAAAGCACTCCCGGGGTCGGTCCGGGTCCAAATGCGAAGTATCGGAGCTGCGCGAAATCTCCCACTATGCTAATCAGCCCGCAGATCCCCAGGCGTGGCCGGCTGGCTGACTCGTTAGCCGAGCTTGACGTGTGTCGCAACTTGGCAAACTAATGGCACCAAAGCACTCCTGGGGTGGATCCGGGTCCACATGCAAAGTTTCGGAGCTGCGCGACATCTCGCACTATGCTAACCAGCCCGTTTGCTAATTAGCCGAACTTTGCGCGCGTCGCAACTTTGCAAACTAATACCACCAAAGCACTCCCGGGGTCGGTCCGGGTCCAAATGCGAAGTATCGGAGCTGCGCGAAATCTCCCACTATGCTAATCAGCCCGCAGATCCCCAGGCGTGGCCGGCTGGCTGACTCGTTAGCCGAGCTTGACGCATGTCGCAACTTGGCAAACTAATGGCACCAAAGCACTCCTGGGGTGGGTCCGGGTCCACATGCAAAGTCTCGGAGCTGCGCGACATCTCGCACTATGCTAACCAGCCCGTTTGCTAATTAGCCGAACTTTGCGCGCGTCGCAACTTTGCAAACTAATACCACCAAAGCACTCCCGGGGTCGGTCCGGGTCCAAATGCGAAGTATCGGAGCTGCGCGAAATCTCCCACTATGCTAATCAGCCCCCAGATCCCCAGGCGTGGCCGGCTGGCTGACTCGTTAGCCGAGCTTGACGCGTGTCGCAACTTGGCAAACTAATGGCACCAAAGCACTCCTGGGGTGGGTCCGGGTCCACATGCAAAGTTTCGGAGCCGCGCGACATCTCGCACTATGCTAACCAGCCCGTTTGCTAATTAGCCGAACTTTGCGCGCGTCGCAACTTTGCAAACTAATACCACCAAAGCACTCCCGGGGTCGGTCCGGGTCCAAATGCGAAGTATCGGAGCTGCGCGAAATCTCCCACTATGCTAATCAGCCCGCAGATCCCCAGGCGTGGCCGGCTGGCTGACTCGTTAGCCGAGCTTGACGCGTGTCGCAACTTGGCAAACTAATGGCACCAAAGCACTCCTGGGGTGGGTCCGGGTCCACATGCAAAGTTTCGGAGCTGCGCGACATCTCGCACTATGCTAACCAGCCCGTTTGCTAATTAGCCGAACTTTGCGCGCGTCGCAACTTTGCAAACTAATACCACCAAAGCACTCCCGGGGTCGGTCCGGGTCCAAATGCGAAGTATCGGAGCTGCGCGAAATCTCCCACTATGCTAATCAGCCCGCAGATCCCCAGGCGTGGCCGGCTGGCTGACTCGTTAGCCGAGCTTGACGCGTGTCGCAACTTGGCAAACTAATGGCACCAAAGCACTCCTGGGGTGGGTCCGGGTCCACATGCAAAGTTTCGGAGCTGCGCGACATCTCGCACTATGCTAACCAGCCCGTTTGCTAATTAGCCGAACTTTGCGCGCGTCGCAACTTTGCAAACTAATACCACCAAAGCACTCCCGGGGTCGGTCCGGGTCCAAATGCGAAGTATCGGAGCTGCGCGAAATCTCCCACTATGCTAATCAGCCCGCAGATCCCCAGGCGTGGCCGGCTGGCTGACTCGTTAGCCGAGCTTGACGCGTGTCGCAACTTGGCAAACTAATGGCACCAAAGCACTCCTGGGGTGGGTCCGGGTCCACATGCAAAGTTTCGGAGCTGCGCGACATCTCGCACTATGCTAACCAGCCCGTTTGCTAATTAGCCGAACTTTGCGCGCGTCGCAACTTTGCAAACTAATACCACCAAAGCACTCCCGGGGTCGGTCCGGGTCCAAATGCGAAGTATCGGAGCTGCGCGAAATCTCCCACTATGCTAATCAGCCCGCAGATCCCCAGGCGTGGCCGGCTGGCTGACTCGTTAGCCGAGCTTGACGCATGTCGCAACTTGGCAAACTAATGGCACCAAAGCACTCCTGGGGTGGGTCCGGGTCCACATGCAAAGTCTCGGAGCTGCGCGACATCTCGCACTATGCTAACCAGCCCGTTTGCTAATTAGCCGAACTTTGCGCGCGTCGCAACTTTGCAAACTAATACCACCAAAGCACTCCCGGGGTCGGTCCGGGTCCAAATGCGAAGTATCGGAGCTGCGCGAAATCTCCCACTATGCTAATCAGCCCCCAGATCCCCAGGCGTGGCCGGCTGGCTGACTCGTTAGCCGAGCTTGACGCGTGTCGCAACTTGGCAAACTAATGGCACCAAAGCACTCCTGGGGTGGGTCCGGGTCCACATGCAAAGTTTCGGAGCCGCGCGACATCTCGCACTATGCTAACCAGCCCGTTTGCTAATTAGCCGAACTTTGCGCGCGTCGCAACTTTGCAAACTAATACCACCAAAGCACTCCCGGGGTCGGTCCGGGTCCAAATGCGAAGTATCGGAGCTGCGCGAAATCTCCCACTATGCTAATCAGCCCGCAGATCCCCAGGCGTGGCCGGCTGGCTGACTCGTTAGCCGAGCTTGACGCGTGTCGCAACTTGGCAAACTAATGGCACCAAAGCACTCCTGGGGTGGGTCCGGGTCCACATGCAAAGTTTCGGAGCTGCGCGACATCTCGCACTATGCTAACCAGCCCGTTTGCTAATTAGCCGAACTTTGCGCGCGTCGCAACTTTGCAAACTAATACCACCAAAGCACTCCCGGGGTCGGTCCGGGTCCAAATGCGAAGTATCGGAGCTGCGCGAAATCTCCCACTATGCTAATCAGCCCGCAGATCCCCAGGCGTGGCCGGCTGGCTGACTCGTTAGCCGAGCTTGACGCGTGTCGCAACTTGGCAAACTAATGGCACCAAAGCACTCCTGGGGTGGGTCCGGGTCCACATGCAAAGTTTCGGAGCTGCGCGACATCTCGCACTATGCTAACCAGCCCGTTTGCTAATTAGCCGAACTTTGCGCGCGTCGCAACTTTGCAAACTAATACCACCAAAGCACTCCCGGGGTCGGTCCGGGTCCAAATGCGAAGTATCGGAGCTGCGCGAAATCTCCCACTATGCTAATCAGCCCGCAGATCCCCAGGCGTGGCCGGCTGGCTGACTCGTTAGCCGAGCTTGACGCATGTCGCAACTTGGCAAACTAATGGCACCAAAGCACTCCTGGGGTGGGTCCGGGTCCACATGCAAAGTTTCGGAGCTGCGCGACATCTCGCACTATGCTAACCAGCCCGTTTGCTAATTAGCCGAACTTTGCGCGCGTCGCAACTTTGCAAACTAATACCACCAAAGCACTCCCGGGGTCGGTCCGGGTCCAAATGCGAAGTATCGGAGCTGCGCGAAATCTCCCACTATGCTAATCAGCCCGCAGATCACCAGGCGTGGCCGGCTGGCTGACTCGTTAGCCGAGCTTGACGTGTGTTGCAACTTGGCAAACTAATTGCACCAAAGCACTCCTGGGGTGGGTCCGGGTCCACATGCAAAGTTTCGGAGCTGCGCGACATCTCGCACTATGCTAACCAGCCCGTTTGCTAATTAGCCGAACTTTGCGCGCGTCGCAACTTTGCAAACTAATACCACCAAAGCACTCCCGGGGTCGGTCCGGGTCCAAATGCGAAGTATCGGAGCTGCGCGAAATCTCCCACTATGCTAATCAGCCCGCAGATCCCCAGGCGTGGCCGGCTGGCTGACTCGTTAGCCGAGCTTGACGCGTGTCGCAACTTGGCAAACTAATGGCACCAAAGCACTCCTGGGGTGGGTCCGGGTCCACATGCAAAGTTTCGGAGTTGCGCGACATCTCGCACTATGCTAACCAGCCCGTTTGCTAATTAGCCGAACTTTGCGCGCGTCGCAACTTTGCAAACTAATACCACCAAAGCACTCCCGGGGTCGGTCCGGGTCCAAATGCGAAGTATCGGAGCTGCGCGAAATCTCCCACTATGCTAATCAGCCCGCAGATCCCCAGGCGTGGCCGGCTGGCTGACTCGTTAGCCGAGCTTGACGCGTGTCGCAACTTGGCAAACTAATGGCACCAAAGCACTCCTGGGGTGGGTCCGGGTCCACATGCAAAGTTTCGGAGCTGCGCGACATCTCGCACTATGCTAACCAGCCCGTTTGCTAATTAGCCGAACTTTACGCGCGTCGCAACTTTGCAAACTAATACCACCAAAGCACTCCCGGGGTCGGTCCGGGTCCAAATGCGAAGTATCGGAGCTGCGCGAAATCTCCCACTATGCTAATCAGCCCGCAGATCCCCAGGCGTGGCCGGCTGGCTGACTCGTTAGCCGAGCTTGACGTGTGTCGCAACTTGGCAAACTAATGGCACCAAAGCACTCCTGGGGTGGGTCCGGGTCCACATGCAAAGTTTCGGAGCTGCGCGACATCTCGCACTATGCTAACCAGCCCGTTTGCTAATTAGCCGAACTTTGCGCGCGTCGCAACTTTGCAAACTAATACCACCAAAGCACTCCCGGGGTCGGTCCGGGTCCAAATGCGAAGTATCGGAGCTGCGCGAAATCTCCCACTATGCTAATCAGCCCGCAGATCCCCAGGCGTGGCCGGCTGGCTGACTCGTTAGCCGAGCTTGACGCATGTCGCAACTTGGCAAACTAATGGCACCAAAGCACTCCTGGGGTGGGTCCGGGTCCACATGCAAAGTCTCGGAGCTGCGCGACATCTCGCACTATGCTAACCAGCCCGTTTGCTAATTAGCCGAACTTTGCGCGCGTCGCAACTTTGCAAACTAATACCACCAAAGCACTCCCGGGGTCGGTCCGGGTCCAAATGCGAAGTATCGGAGCTGCGCGAAATCTCCCACTATGCTAATCAGCCCGCAGATCCCCAGGCGTGGCCGGCTGGCTGACTCGTTAGCCGAGCTTGACGCGTGTCGCAACTTGGCAAACTAATGGCACCAAAGCACTCCTGGGGTGGGTCCGGGTCCACATGCAAAGTTTCGGAGCTGCGCGACATCTCGCACTATGCTAACCAGCCCGTTTGCTAATTAGCCGAACTTTGCGCGCGTCGCAACTTTGCAAACTAATACCACCAAAGCACTCCCGGGGTCGGTCCGGGTCCAAATGCGAAGTATCGGAGCTGCGCGAAATCTCCCACTATGCTAATCAGCCCGCAGATCACCAGGCGTGGCCGGCTGGCTGACTCATTAGCCGAGCTTGACGTGTGTTGCAACTTGGCAAACTAATGGCACCAAAGCACTCCTGGGGTGGGTCCGGGTCCACATGCAAAGTTTCGGAGCTGCGCGACATCTCGCACTATGCTAACCAGCCCGTTTGCTAATTAGCCGAACTTTGCGCGCGTCGCAACTTTGCAAACTAATACCACCAAAGCACTCCCGGGGTCAGTCCGGGTCCAAATGCGAAGTATCGGAGGTGCGCGAAATCTCCCACTATGCTAATCAGCCCGCAGATCCCCAGGCGTGGCCGGCTGGCTGACTCGTTAGCCGAGCTTGACGCGTGTCGCAACTTGGCAAACTAATGGCACCAAAGCACTCCTGGGGTGGGTCCGGGTCCACATGCAAAGTTTCGGAGTTGCGCGAGATCTCGCACTATGCTAACCAGCCCGTTTGCTAATTAGCCGAACTTTGCGCGCGTCGCAACTTTGCAAACTAATACCACCAAAGCACTCCCGGGGTCGGTCCGGGTCCAAATGCGAAGTATCGGAGCTGCGCGAAATCTCCCACTATGCTAATCAGCCCGCAGATCCCCAGGCGTGGCCGGCTGGCTGACTCGTTAGCCGAGCTTGACGCGTGTCGCAACTTGGCAAACTAATGGCACCAAAGCACTCCTGGGGTGGGTCCGGGTCCACATGCAAAGTTTCGGAGCTGCGCGACATCTCGCACTATGCTAACCAGCCCGTTTGCTAATTAGCCGAACTTTGCGCGCGTCGCAACTTTGCAAACTAATACCACCAAAGCACTCCCGGGGTCGGTCCGGGTCCAAATGCGAAGTATCGGAGCTGCGCGAAATCTCCCACTATGCTAATCAGCCCGCAGATCCCCAGGCGTGGCCGGCTGGCTGACTCGTTAGCCGAGCTTGACGTGTGTCGCAACTTGGCAAACTAATGGCACCAAAGCACTCCTGGGGTGGATCCGGGTCCACATGCAAAGTTTCGGAGCTGCGCGACATCTCGCACTATGCTAACCAGCCCGTTTGCTAATTAGCCGAACTTTGCGCGCGTCGCAACTTTGCAAACTAATACCACCAAAGCACTCCCGGGGTCGGTCCGGGTCCAAATGCGAAGTATCGGAGCTGCGCGAAATCTCCCACTATGCTAATCAGCCCGCAGATCCCCAGGCGTGGCCGGCTGGCTGACTCGTTAGCCGAGCTTGACGCATGTCGCAACTTGGCAAACTAATGGCACCAAAGCACTCCTGGGGTGGGTCCGGGTCCACATGCAAAGTCTCGGAGCTGCGCGACATCTCGCACTATGCTAACCAGCCCGTTTGCTAATTAGCCGAACTTTGCGCGCGTCGCAACTTTGCAAACTAATACCACCAAAGCACTCCCGGGGTCGGTCCGGGTCCAAATGCGAAGTATCGGAGCTGCGCGAAATCTCCCACTATGCTAATCAGCCCGCAGATCCCCAGGCGTGGCCGGCTGGCTGACTCGTTAGCCGAGCTTGACGCGTGTCGCAACTTGGCAAACTAATGGCACCAAAGCACTCCTGGGGTGGGTCCGGGTCCACATGCAAAGTTTCGGAGCTGCGCGACATCTCGCACTATGCTAACCAGCCCGTTTGCTAATTAGCCGAACTTTGCGCGCGTCGCAACTTTGCAAACTAATACCACCAAAGCACTCCCGGGGTCGGTCCGGGTCCAAATGCGAAGTATCGGAGCTGCGCGAAATCTCCCACTATGCTAATCAGCCCGCAGATCCCCAGGCGTGGCCGGCTGGCTGACTCGTTAGCCGAGCTTGACGCGTGTCGCAACTTGGCAAACTAATGGCACCAAAGCACTCCTGGGGTGGGTCCGGGTCCACATGCAAAGTTTCGGAGCTGCGCGACATCTCGCACTATGCTAACCAGCCCGTTTGCTAATTAGCCGAACTTTGCGCGCGTCGCAACTTTGCAAACTAATACCACCAAAGCACTCCCGGGGTCGGTCCGGGTCCAAATGCGAAGTATCGGAGCTGCGCGAAATCTCCCACTATGCTAATCAGCCCGCAGATCCCCAGGCGTGGCCGGCTGGCTGACTCGTTAGCCGAGCTTGACGCGTGTCGCAACTTGGCAAACTAATGGCACCAAAGCACTCCTGGGGTGGGTCCGGGTCCACATGCAAAGTTTCGGAGCTGCGCGACATCTCGCACTATGCTAACCAGCCCGTTTGCTAATTAGCCGAACTTTGCGCGCGTCGCAACTTTGCAAACTAATACCACCAAAGCACTCCCGGGGTCGGTCCGGGTCCAAATGCGAAGTATCGGAGCTGCGCGAAATCTCCCACTATGCTAATCAGCCCGCAGATCCCCAGGCGTGGCCGGCTGGCTGACTCGTTAGCCGAGCTTGACGCGTGTCGCAACTTGGCAAACTAATGGCACCAAAGCACTCCTGGGGTGGGTCCGGGTCCACATGCAAAGTTTCGGAGCTGCGCGACATCTCGCACTATGCTAACCAGCCCGTTTGCTAATTAGCCGAACTTTGCGCGCGTCGCAACTTTGCAAACTAATACCACCAAAGCACTCCCGGGGTCGGTCCGGGTCCAAATGCGAAGTATCGGAGCTGCGCGAAATCTCCCACTATGCTAATCAGCCCGCAGATCCCCAGGCGTGGCCGGCTGGCTGACTCGTTAGCCGAGCTTGACGCGTGTCGCAACTTGGCAAACTAATGGCACCAAAGCACTCCTGGGGTGGGTCCGGGTCCACATGCAAAGTTTCGGAGCTGCGCGACATCTTGCACTATGCTAACCAGCCCGTTTGCTAATTAGCCGAACTTTGCGCTCGTCGCAACTTTGCAAACTAATACCACCAAAGCACTCCCGGGGTCGGTCCGGGTCCAAATGCGAAGTATCGGAGCTGCGCGAAATCTCCCACTATGCTAATCAGCCCGCAGATCCCCAGGCGTGGCCGGCTGGCTCACTCGTTAGCCGAGCTTGACGCGTGTCGCAACTTGGCAAACTAATGGCACCAAAGCACTCCTGGGGTGGGTCCGGGTCCACATGCAAAGTTTCGGAGCTGCGCGACATCTCGCACTATGCTAACCAGCCCGTTTGCTAATTAGCCGAACTTTGCGCGCGTCGCAACTTTGCAAACTAATACCACCAAAGCACTCCCGGGGTCGGTCCGGGTCCAAATGCGAAGTATCGGAGCTGCGCGAAATCTCCCACTATGCTAATCAGCCCGCAGATCCCCAGGCGTGGCCGGCTGGCTGACTCGTTAGCCGAGCTTGACGCGTGTCGCAACTTGGCAAACTAATGGCACCAAAGCACTCATGGGGTGGGTCCGGGTCCACATGCAAAGTTTCGGAGCTGCGCGACATCTCGCACTATGCTAACCAGCCCGTTTGCTAATTAGCCGAACTTTGCACGCGTCGCAACTTTGCAAACTAATACCACCAAAGCACTCCCGGGGTCGGTCCGGGTCCAAATGCGAAGTATCGGAGCTGCGCGAAATCTCCCACTATGCTAATCAGCCCGCAGATCCCCAGGCGTGGCCGGCTGGCTGACTCGTTAGCCGAGCTTGACGCGTGTCGCAACTTGGCAAACTAATGGCACCAAAGCACTCCTGGGGTGGGTCCGGGTCCACATGCAAAGTTTCGGAGCTGCGCGACATCTCGCACTATGCTAACCAGCCCGTTTGCTAATTAGCCGAACTTTGCGCGCGTCGCAACTTTGCAAACTAATACCACCAAAGCACTCCCGGGGTCGGTCCGGGTCCAAATGCGAAGTATCGGAGCTGCGCGAAATCTCCCACTATGCTAATCAGCCCGCAGATCCCCAGGCGTGGCCGGCTGGCTGACTCGTTAGCCGAGCTTGACGCGTGTCGCAACTTGGCAAACTAATGGCACCAAAGCACTCCTGGGGTGGGTCCGGGTCCACATGCAAAGTTTCGGAGCTGCGCGACATCTCGCACTATGCTAACCAGCCCGTTTGCTAATTAGCCGAACTTTGCGCGCGTCGCAACTTTGCAAACTAATACCACCAAAGCACTCCCGGGGTCGGTCCGGGTCCAAATGCGAAGTATCGGAGCTGCGCGAAATCTCCCACTATGCTAATCAGCCCGCAGATCCCCAGGCGTGGCCGGCTGGCTGACTCGTTAGCCGAGCTTGACGCGTGTCGCAACTTGGCAAACTAATGGCACCAAAGCACTCCTGGGGTGGGTCCGGGTCCACATGCAAAGTTTCGGAGCTGCGCGACATCTCGCACTATGCTAACCAGCCCGTTTGCTAATTAGCCGAACTTTGCGCGCGTCGCAACTTTGCAAACTAATACCACCAAAGCACTCCCGGGGTCGGTCCGGGTCCAAATGCGAAGTATCGGAGCTGCGCGAAATCTCCCACTATGCTAATCAGCCCGCAGATCCCCAGGCGTGGCCGGCTGGCTGACTCGTTAGCCGAGCTTGACGCGTGTCGCAACTTGGCAAACTAATGGCACCAAAGCACTCCTGGGGTGGGTCCGGGTCCACATGCAAAGTTTCGGAGCTGCGCGACATCTCGCACTATGCTAACCAGCCCGTTTGCTAATTAGCCGAACTTTGCGCGCGTCGCAACTTTGCAAACTAATACCACCAAAGCACTCCCGGGGTCGGTCCGGGTCCAAATGCGAAGTATCGGAGCTGCGCGAAATCTCCCACTATGCTAATCAGCCCGCAGATCCCCAGGCGTGGCCGGCTGGCTGACTCGTTAGCCGAGCTTGACGCGTGTCGCAACTTGGCAAACTAATGGCACCAAAGCACTCCTGGGGTGGGTCCGGGTCCACATGCAAAGTTTCGGAGCTGCGCGACATCTCGCACTATGCTAACCAGCCCGTTTGCTAATTAGCCGAACTTTGCGCGCGTCGCAACTTTGCAAACTAATACCACCAAAGCACTCCCGGGGTCGGTCCGGGTCCAAATGCGAAGTATCGGAGCTGCGCGAAATCTCCCACTATGCTAATCAGCCCGCAGATCCCCAGGCGTGGCCGGCTGGCTGACTCGTTAGCCGAGCTTGACGAGTGTCGCAACTTGGCAAACTAATGGCACCAAAGCACTCCTGGGGTGGGTCCGGGTCCACATGCAAAGTTTCGGAGCTGCGCGACATCTCGCACTATGCTAACCAGCCCGTTTGCTAATTAGCCGAACTTTGCGCGCGTCGCAACTTTGCAAACTAATACCACCAAAGCACTCCCGGGGTCGGTCCGGGTCCAAATGCGAAGTATCGGAGCTGCGCGAAATCTCCCACTATGCTAATCAGCCCGCAGATCCCCAGGCGTGGCCGGCTGGCTGACTCGTTAGCCGAGCTTGACGCGTGTCGCAACTTGGCAAACTAATGGCACCAAAGCACTCCTGGGGTGGGTCCGGGTCCACATGCAAAGTTTCGGAGCTGCGCGACATCTCGCACTATGCTAACCAGCCCGTTTGCTAATTAGCCGAACTTTGCGCGCGTCGCAACTTTGCAAACTAATACCACCAAAGCACTCCCGGGGTCGGTCCGGGTCCAAATGCGAAGTATCGGAGCTGCGCGAAATCTCCCACTATGCTAATCAGCCCGCAGATCCCCAGGCGTGGCCGGCTGGCTGACTCGTTAGCCGAGCTTGACGCGTGTCGCAACTTGGCAAACTAATGGCACCAAAGCACTCCTGGGGTGGGTCCGGGTCCACATGCAAAGTTTCGGAGCTGCGCGACATCTCGCACTATGCTAACCAGCCCGTTTGCTAATTAGCCGAACTTTGCGCGCGTCGCAACTTTGCAAACTAATACCACCAAAGCACTCCCGGGGTCGGTCCGGGTCCAAATGCGAAGTATCGGAGCTGCGCGAAATCTCCCACTATGCTAATCAGCCCGCAGATCCCCAGGCGTGGCCGGCTGGCTGACTCGTTAGCCGAGCTTGACGCGTGTCGCAACTTGGCAAACTAATGGCACCAAAGCACTCCTGGGGTGGGTCCGGGTCCACATGCAAAGTTTCGGAGCTGCGCGACATCTCGCACTATGCTAACCAGCCCGTTTGCTAATTAGCCGAACTTTGCGCGCGTCGCAACTTTGCAAACTAATACCACCAAAGCACTCCCGGGGTCGGTCCGGGTCCAAATGCGAAGTATCGGAGCTGCGCGAAATCTCCCACTATGCTAATCAGCCCGCAGATCCCCAGGCGTGGCCGGCTGGCTGACTCGTTAGCCGAGCTTGACGCGTGTTGCAACTTGGCAAACTAATGGCACCAAAGCACTCCTGGGGTGGGTCCGGGTCCACATGCAAAGTTTCGGAGCTGCGCGACATCTCGCACTATGCTAACCAGCCCGTTTGCTAATTAGCCGAACTTTGCGCGCGTCGCAACTTTGCAAACTAATACCACCAAAGCACTCCCGGGGTCGGTCCGGGTCCAAATGCGAAGTATCGGAGCTGCGCGAAATCTCCCACTATGCTAATCAGCCCGCAGATCCCCAGGCGTGGCCGGCTGGCTGACTCGTTAGCCGAGCTTGACGCGTGTCGCAACTTGGCAAACTAATGGCACCAAAGCACTCCTGGGGTGGGTCCGGGTCCACATGCAAAGTTTCGGAGCTGCGCGACATCTCGCACTATGCTAACCAGCCCGTTTGCTAATTAGCCGAACTTTGCGCGCGTCGCAACTTTGCAAACTAATACCACCAAAGCACTCCCGGGGTCGGTCCGGGTCCAAATGCGAAGTATCGGAGCTGCGCGAAATCTCCCACTATGCTAATCAGCCCGCAGATCCCCAGGCGTGGCCGGCTGGCTGACTCGTTAGCCGAGCTTGACGCGTGTCGCAACTTGGCAAACTAATGGCACCAAAGCACTCCTGGGGTGGGTCCGGGTCCACATGCAAAGTTTCGGAGCTGCGCGACATCTCGCACTATGCTAACCAGCCCGTTTGCTAATTAGCCGAACTTTGCGCGCGTCGCAACTTTGCAAACTAATACCACCAAAGCACTCCCGGGGTCGGTCCGGGTCCAAATGCGAAGTATCGGAGCTGCGCGAAATCTCCCACTATGCTAATCAGCCCGCAGATCCCCAGGCGTGGCCGGCTGGCTGACTCGTTAGCCGAGCTTGACGCGTGTCGCAACTTGGCAAACTAATGGCACCAAAGCACTCCTGGGGTGGGTCCGGGTCCACATGCAAAGTTTCGGAGCTGCGCGACATCTCGCACTATGCTAACCAGCCCGTTTGCTAATTAGCCGAACTTTGCGCGCGTCGCAACTTTGCAAACTAATACCACCAAAGCACTCCCGGGGTCGGTCCGGGTCCAAATGCGAAGTATCGGAGCTGCGCGAAATCTCCCACTATGCTAATCAGCCCGCAGATCCCCAGGCGTGGCCGGCTGGCTGACTCGTTAGCCGAGCTTGACGCGTGTCGCAACTTGGCAAACTAATGGCACCAAAGCACTCCTGGGGTGGGTCCGGGTCCACATGCAAAGTTTCGGAGCTGCGCGACATCTCGCACTATGCTAACCAGCCCGTTTGCTAATTAGCCGAACTTTGCGCGCGTCGCAACTTTGCAAACTAATACCACCAAAGCACTCCCGGGGTCGGTCCGGGTCCAAATGCGAAGTATCGGAGCTGCGCGAAATCTCCCACTATGCTAATCAGCCCGCAGATCCCCAGGCGTGGCCGGCTGGCTGACTCGTTAGCCGAGCTTGATGCGTGTCGCAACTTGGCAAACTAATGGCACCAAAGCACTCCTGGGGTGGGTCCGGGTCCACATGCAAAGTTTCGGAGCTGCGCGACATCTCGCACTATGCTAACCAGCCCGTTTGCTAATTAGCCGAACTTTGCGCGCGTCGCAACTTTGCAAACTAATACCACCAAAGCACTCCCGGGGTCGGTCCGGGTCCAAATGCGAAGTATCGGAGCTGCGCGAAATCTCCCACTATGCTAATCAGCCCGCAGATCCCCAGGCGTGGCCGGCTGGCTGACTCGTTAGCCGAGCTTGACGCGTGTTGCAACTTGGCAAACTAATGGCACCAAAGCACTCCTGGGGTGGGTCCGGGTCCACATGCAAAGTTTCGGAGCTGCGCGACATCTCGCACTATGCTAACCAGCCCGTTTGCTAATTAGCCGAACTTTGCGCGCGTCGCAACTTTGCAAACTAATACCACCAAAGCACTCCCGGGGTCGGTCCGGGTCCAAATGCGAAGTATCGGAGCTGCGCGAAATCTCCCACTATGCTAATCAGCCCGCAGATCCCCAGGCGTGGCCGGCTGGCTGACTCGTTAGCCGAGCTTGACGCGTGTCGCAACTTGGCAAACTAATGGCACCAAAGCACTCCTGGGGTGGGTCCGGGTCCACATGCAAAGTTTCGGAGCTGCGCGACATCTCGCACTATGCTAACCAGCCCGTTTGCTAATTAGCCGAACTTTGCGCGCGTCGCAACTTTGCAAACTAATACCACCAAAGCACTCCCGGGGTCGGTCCGGGTCCAAATGCGAAGTATCGGAGCTGCGCGAAATCTCCCACTATGCTAATCAGCCCGCAGATCCCCAGGCGTGGCCGGCTGGCTGACTCGTTAGCCGAGCTTGACGCGTGTCGCAACTTGGCAAACTAATGGCACCAAAGCACTCCTGGGGTGGGTCCGGGTCCACATGCAAAGTTTCGGAGCTGCGCGACACCTCGCACTATGCTAACCAGCCCGTTTGCTAATTAGCCGAACTTTGCGCGCGTCGCAACTTTGCAAACTAATACCACCAAAGCACTCCCGGGGTCGGTCCGGGTCCAAATGCGAAGTATCGGAGCTGCGCGAAATCTCCCACTATGCTAATCAGCCCGCAGATCCCCAGGCGTGGCCGGCTGGCTGACTCGTTAGCCGAGCTTGACGCGTGTCGCAACTTGGCAAACTAATGGCACCAAAGCACTCCTGGGGTGGGTCCGGGTCCACATGCAAAGTTTCGGAGCTGCGCGACATCTCGCACTATGCTAACCAGCCCGTTTGCTAATTAGCCGAACTTTGCGCGCGTCGCAACTTTGCAAACTAATACCACCAAAGCACTCCCGGGGTCGGTCCGGGTCCAAATGCGAAGTATCGGAGCTGCGCGAAATCTCCCACTATGCTAATCAGCCCGCAGATCCCCAGGCGTGGCCGGCTGGCTGACTCGTTAGCCGAGCTTGACGCGTGTCGCAACTTGGCAAACTAATGGCACCAAAGCACTCCTGGGGTGGGTCCGGGTCCACATGCAAAGTTTCGGAGCTGCGCGACATCTCGCACTATGCTAACCAGCCCGTTTGCTAATTAGCCGAACTTTGCGCGCGTCGCAACTTTGCAAACTAATACCACCAAAGCACTCCCGGGGTCGGTCCGGGTCCAAATGCGAAGTATCGGAGCTGCGCGAAATCTCCCACTATGCTAATCAGCCCGCAGATCCCCAGGCGTGGCCGGCTGGCTGACTCGTTAGCCGAGCTTGATGCGTGTCGCAACTTGGCAAACTAATGGCACCAAAGCACTCCTGGGGTGGGTCCGGGTCCACATGCAAAGTTTCGGAGCTGCGCGACATCTCGCACTATGCTAACCAGCCCGTTTGCTAATTAGCCGAACTTTGCGCGCGTCGCAACTTTGCAAACTAATACCACCAAAGCACTCCCGGGGTCGGTCCGGGTCCAAATGCGAAGTATCGGAGCTGCGCGAAATCTCCCACTATGCTAATCAGCCCGCAGATCCCCAGGCGTGGCCGGCTGGCTGACTCGTTAGCCGAGCTTGACGCGTGTTGCAACTTGGCAAACTAATGGCACCAAAGCACTCCTGGGGTGGGTCCGGGTCCACATGCAAAGTTTCGGAGCTGCGCGACATCTCGCACTATGCTAACCAGCCCGTTTGCTAATTAGCCGAATTTTGCGCGCGTCGCAACTTTGCAAACTAATACCACCAAAGCACTCCCGGGGTCGGTCCGGGTCCAAATGCGAAGTATCGGAGCTGCGCGAAATCTCCCACTATGCTAATCAGCCCGCAGATCCCCAGGCGTGGCCGGCTGGCTGACTCGTTAGCCGAGCTTGACGCGTGTCGCAACTTGGCAAACTAATGGCACCAAAGCACTCCTGGGGTGGGTCCGGGTCCACATGCAAAGTTTCGGAGCTGCGCGACATCTCGCACTATGCTAACCAGCCCGTTTGCTAATTAGCCGAACTTTGCGCGCGTCGCAACTTTGCAAACTAATACCACCAAAGCACTCCCGGGGTCGGTCCGGGTCCAAATGCGAAGTATCGGAGCTGCGCGAAATCTCCCACTATGCTAATCAGCCCGCAGATCCCCAGGCGTGGCCGGCTGGCTGACTCGTTAGCCGAGCTTGACGCGTGTCGCAACTTGGCAAACTAATGGCACCAAAGCACTCCTAAGGTGGGTCCGGGTCCACATGCAAAGTTTCGGAGCTGCGCGACATCTCGCACTATGCTAACCAGCCCGTTTGGTATTTAGCCGAACTTTGCGCGCGTCGCAACTTTGCAAACTAATACCACCAAAGCACTCCCGGGGTCGGTCCGGGTCCAAATGCGAAGTATCGGAGCTGCGCGAAATCTCCCACTATGCTAATCAGCCCGCAGATCCCCAGGCGTGGCCGGCTGGCTGACTCGTTAGCCGAGCTTGACGCGTGTCGCAACTTGGCAAACTAATGGCACCAAAGCACTCCTGGGGTGGGTCCGGGTCCACATGCAAAGTTTCGGAGCTGCGCGACATCTCGCACTATGCTAACCAGCCCGTTTGCTAATTAGCCGAACTTTGCGCGCGTCGCAACTTTGCAAACTAATACCACCAAAGCACTCCCGGGGTCGGTCCGGGTCCAAATGCGAAGTATCGGAGCTGCGCGAAATCTCCCACTATGCTAATCAGCCCGCAGATCCCCAGGCGTGGCCGGCTGGCTGACTCGTTAGCCGAGCTTGACGCGTGTCGCAACTTGGCAAACTAATGGCACCAAAGCACTCCTGGGGTGGGTCCGGGTCCACATGCAAAGTTTCGGAGCTGCGCGACATCTCGCACTATGCTAACCAGCCCGTTTGCTAATTAGCCGAACTTTGTGCGCGTCGCAACTTTGCAAACTAATACTACCAAAGCACTCCCGGGGTCGGTCCGGGTCCAAATGGGAAGTATCGGAGCTGCGCGAAATCTCCCACTATGCTAATCAGCCCGCAGATCCCCAGGCGTGGCCGGCTGGCTGACCCGTTAGCCGAGCTTGACGCGTGTCGCAACTTGGCAAACTAATGGCACCAAAGCACTCCTGGGGTGGGTCCGGGTCCACATGCAAAGTTTCGGAGCTGCGCGACATCTCGCACTATGCTAACCAGCCCGTTTGCTAATTAGCCGAACTTTGCGCGCGTCGCAACTTTGCAAACTAATACCACCAAAGCACTCCCGGGGTCGGTCCGGGTCCAAATGCGAAGTATCGGAGCTGCGCGAAATCTCCCACTATGCTAATCAGCCCGCAGATCCCCAGGCGTGGCCGGCTGGCTGACTCGTTAGCCGAGCTTGACGCGTGTCGCAACTTGGCAAACTAATGGCACCAAAGCACTCCTGGGGTGGGTCCGGGTCCACATGCAAAGTTTCGGAGCTGCGCGACATCTCGCACTATGCTAACCAGCCCGTTTGCTAATTAGCCGAACTTTGCGCGCGTCGCAACTTTGCAAACTAATACCACCAAAGCACTCCCGGGGTCGGTCCGGGTCCAAATGCGAAGTATCGGAGCTGCGCGAAATCTCCCACTATGCTAATCAGCCCGCAGATCCCCAGGCGTGGCTGGCTGGCTGACTCGTTAGCCGAGCTTGACGCGTGTCACAACTTGGCAAACTAATGGCACCAAAGCACTCCTGGGGTGGGTCCGGGTCCACATGCAAAGTTTCGGAGCTGCGCGACATCTCGCACTATGCTAACCAGCCCGTTTGCTAATTAGCCGAACTTTGCGCGCGTCGCAACTTTGCAAACTAATACCACCAAAGCACTCCCGGGTCGGTCCGGGTCCAAATGCCAAGTATCGGAGCTGCGCGAAATCTCCCACTATGCTAATCAGCCCGCAGATCCCCAGGCGTGGCCGGCTGGCTGACTCGTTAGCCGAGCTTGACGCGTGTCGCAACTTGGCAAACTAATGGCACCAAAGCACTCCTGGGGTGGGTCCGGGTCCACATGCAAAGTTTCGGAGCTGCGCGACATCTCGCACTATGCTAACCAGCCCGTTTGCTAATTAGCCGAACTTTGCGCGCGTCGCAACTTTGCAAACTAATACCACCAAAGCACTCCCGGGGTCGGTCCGGGTCCAAATGCGAAGTATCGGAGCTGCGCGAAATCTCCCACTATGCTAATCAGCCCGCAGATCCCCAGGCGTGGCCGGCTGGCTGACTCGTTAGCCGAGCTTGACGCGTGTCGCAACTTGGCAAACTAATGGCACCAAAGCACTCCTGGGGTGGGTCCGGGTCCACGTGCAAAGTTTCGGAGCTGCGCGACATCTCGCACTATGCTAACCAGCCCGTTTGCTAATTAGCCGAACTTTGCGCGCGTCGCAACTTTGCAAACTAATACCACCAAAGCACTCCCGGGGTCGGTCCGGGTCCAAATGCGAAGTATCGGAGCTGCGCGAAATCTCCCACTATGCTAATCAGCCCGCAGATCCCCAGGCGTGGCCGGCTGGCTGACTCGTTAGCCGAGCTTGACGCGTGTCGCAACTTGGCAAACTAATGGCACCAAAGCACTCCTAAGGTGGGTCCGGGTCCACATGCAAAGTTTCGGAGCTGCGCGACATCTCGCACTATGCTAACCAGCCCGTTTGGTATTTAGCCGAACTTTGCGCGCGTCGCAACTTTGCAAACTAATACCACCAAAGCACTCCCGGGGTCGGTCCGGGTCCAAATGCGAAGTATCGGAGCTGCGCGAAATCTCCCACTATGCTAATCAGCCCGCAGATCCCCAGGCGTGGCCGGCTGGCTGACTCGTTAGCCGAGCTTGACGCGTGTCGCAACTTGGCAAACTAATGGCACCAAAGCACTCCTGGGGTGGGTCCGGGTCCACATGCAAAGTTTCGGAGCTGCGCGACATCTCGCACTATGCTAACCAGCCCGTTTGCTAATTAGCCGAACTTTGCGCGCGTCGCAACTTTGCAAACTAATACCACCAAAGCACTCCCGGGGTCGGTCCGGGTCCAAATGCGAAGTATCGGAGCTGCGTGAAATCTCCCACTATGCTAATCAGCCCGCAGATCCCCAGGCGTGGCCGGCTGGCTGACTCGTTAGCCGAGCTTGACGCGTGTCGCAACTTGGCAAACTAATGGCACCAAAGCACTCCTGGGGTGGGTCCGGGTCCACATGCAAAGTTTCGGAGCTGCGCGACATCTCGCACTATGCTAACCAGCCCGTTTGCTAATTAGCCGAACTTTGTGCGCGTCGCAACTTTGCAAACTAATACTACCAAAGCACTCCCGGGGTCGGTCCGGGTCCAAATGGGAAGTATCGGAGCTGCGCGAAATCTCCCACTATGCTAATCAGCCCGCAGATCCCCAGGCGTGGCCGGCTGGCTGACCCGTTAGCCGAGCTTGACGCGTGTCGCAACTTGGCAAACTAATGGCACCAAAGCACTCCTGGGGTGGGTCCGGGTCCACATGCAAAGTTTCGGAGCTGCGCGACATCTCGCACTATGCTAACCAGCCCGTTTGCTAATTAGCCGAACTTTGCGCGCGTCGCAACTTTGCAAACTAATACCACCAAAGCACTCCCGGGGTCGGTCCGGGTCCAAATGTGAAGTATCGGAGCTGCGCGAAATCTCCCACTATGCTAATCAGCCCGCAGATCCCCAGGCGTGGCCGGCTGGCTGACTCGTTAGCCGAGCTTGACGCGTGTCGCAACTTGGCAAACTAATGGCACCAAAGCACTCCTGGGGTGGGTCCGGGTCCACATGCAAAGTTTCGGAGCTGCGCGACATCTCGCACTATGCTAACCAGCCCGTTTGCTAATTAGCCGAACTTTGCGCGCGTCGCAACTTTGCAAACTAATACCACCAAAGCACTCCCGGGGTCGGTCCGGGTCCAAATGCGAAGTATCGGAGCTGCGCGAAATCTCCCACTATGCTAATCAGCCCGCAGATCCCCAGGCGTGGCTGGCTGGCTGACTCGTTAGCCGAGCTTGACGCGTGTCACAACTTGGCAAACTAATGGCACCAAAGCACTCCTGGGGTGGGTCCGGGTCCACATGCAAAGTTTCGGAGCTGCGCGACATCTCGCACTATGCTAACCAGCCCGTTTGCTAATTAGCCGAACTTTGCGCGCGTCGCAACTTTGCAAACTAATACCACCAAAGCACTCCCGGGTCGGTCCGGGTCCAAATGCCAAGTATCGGAGCTGCGCGAAATCTCCCACTATGCTAATCAGCCCGCAGATCCCCAGGCGTGGCCGGCTGGCTGACTCGTTAGCCGAGCTTGACGCGTGTCGCAACTTGGCAAACTAATGGCACCAAAGCACTCCTGGGGTGGGTCCGGGTCCACATGCAAAGTTTCGGAGCTGCGCGACATCTCGCACTATGCTAACCAGCCCGTTTGCTAATTAGCCGAACTTTGCGCGCGTCGCAACTTTGCAAACTAATACCACCAAAGCACTCCCGGGGTCGGTCCGGGTCCAAATGCGAAGTATCGGAGCTGCGCGAAATCTCCCACTATGCTAATCAGCCCGCAGATCCCCAGGCGTGGCCGGCTGGCTGACTCGTTAGCCGAGCTTGACGCGTGTCGCAACTTGGCAAACTAATGGCACCAAAGCACTCCTGGGGTGGGTCCGGGTCCACGTGCAAAGTTTCGGAGCTGCGCGACATCTCGCACTATGCTAACCAGCCCGTTTGCTAATTAGCCGAACTTTGCGCGCGTCGCAACTTTGCAAACTAATACCACCAAAGCACTCCCGGGGTCGGTCCGGGTCCAAATGCGAAGTATCGGAGCTGCGCGAAATCTCCCACTATGCTAATCAGCCCGCAGATCCCCAGGCGTGGCCGGCTGGCTGACTCGTTAGCCGAGCTTGACGCGTGTCGCAACTTGGCAAACTAATGGCACCAAAGCACTCCTGGGGTGGGTCCGGGTCCACATGCAAAGTTTCGGAGCTGCGCGACATCTCGCACTATGCTAACCAGCCCGTTTGCTAATTAGCCGAACTTTGCGCGCGTCGCAACTTTGCAAACTAATACCACCAAAGCACTCCCGGGGTCGGTCCGGGTCCAAATGCGAAGTATCGGAGCTGCGCGAAATCTCCCACTATGCTAATCAGCCCGCAGATCCCCAGGCGTGGCCGGCTGGCTGACTCGTTAGCCGAGCTTGACGCGTGTCGCAACTTGGCAAACTAATGGCACCAAAGCACTCCTGGGGTGGGTCCGGGTCCACATGCAAAGTTTCGGAGCTGCGCGACATCTCGCACTATGCTAACCAGCCCGTTTGCTAATTAGCCGAACTTTGCGCGCGTCGCAACTTTGCAAACTAATACCACCAAAGCACTCCCGGGGTCGGTCCGGGTCCAAATGCGAAGTATCGGAGCTGCGCGAAATCTCCCACTATGCTAATCAGCCCGCAGATCCCCAGGCGTGGCCGGCTGGCTGACTCGTTAGCCGAGCTTGACGCGTGTCGCAACTTGGCAAACTAATGGCACCAAAGCACTCCTGGGGTGGGTCCGGGTCCACATGCAAAGTTTCGGAGCTGCGCGACATCTCGCACTATGCTAACCAGCCCGTTTGCTAATTAGCCGAACTTTGCGCGCGTCGCAACTTTGCAAACTATTACCACCAAAGCACTCCCGGGGTCGGTCCGGGTCCAAATGCGAAGTATCGGAGCTGCGCGAAATCTCCCACTATGCTTATCAGCCCGCAGATCCCCAGGCGTGGCCGGCTGGCTGACTCGTTAGCCGAGCTTGACGCGTGTCACAACTTGGCAAACTAATGGCACCAAAGCACTCCTGGGGTGGGTCCGGGTCCACATGCAAAGTTTCGGAGCTGCGCGACATCTCGCACTATGCTAACCAGGCCGTTTGCTAATTAGCCGAACTTTGCGCGCGTCGCAACTTTGCAAACTAATACCACCAAAGCACTCCCGCGGTCGGTCCAGGTCCAAATGCGAAGTATCGGAGCTGCGCGAAATCTCCCACTATGCTAATCAGCCCGCAGATCCCCAAGCGTGGCCGGCTGGCTGACTCGTTAGCCGAGCTTGACGCGTGTCGCAACTTGGCAAACTAATGGCACCAAAGCACTCCTGGGGTGGGTCCGGGTCCACATGCAAAGTTTCGGAGCTGCGCGACATCTCGCACTATGCTAACCAGCCCGTTTGCTAATTAGCTGAACTTTGCGCGCGTCGCAACTTTGCAAACTAATACCACCAAAGCACTCCCGGGGTCGGTCCGGGTCCAAATGCGAAGTATCGGAGCTGCGCGAAATCTCCCACTATGCTAATCAGCCCGCAGATCCCCAGGCGTGGCCGGCTGGCTGACTCGTTAGCCGAGCTTGACGCGTGTCGCAACTTGGCAAACTAATGGCACCAAAGCACTCCTGGGGTGGGTCCGGGTCCACATGCAAAGTTTCGGAGCTGCGCGACATCTCGCACTATGCTAACCAGCCCGTTTGCTAATTAGCCGAACTTTGCGCGCGTCGCAACTTTGCAAACTAATACCACCAAAGCACTCCCGGGGTCGGTCCGGGTCCAAATGCGAAGTATCGGAGCTGCGCGAAATCTCCCACTATGCTAATCAGCCCGCAGATCCCCAGGCGTGGCCGGCTGGCTGACTCGTTAGCCGAGCTTGACGCGTGTTGCAACTTGGCAAACTAATGGCACCAAAGCACTCCTGGGGTGGGTCCGGGTCCACATGCAAAGTTTCGGAGCTGCGCGACATCTCGCACTATGCTAACCAGCCCGTTTGCTAATTAGCCGAACTTTGCGCGTCGCAACTTTGCAAACTAATACCACCAAAGCACTCCCGGGGTCGGTCCGGGTCCAAATGCGAAGTATCGGAGGTGCGCGAAATCTCCCACTATGCTAATCAGCCCGCAGATCCCCAGGCGTGGCCGGCTGGCTGACTCGTTAGCCGAGCTTGACGCGTGTCGCAACTTGGCAAACTAATGGCACCAAAGCACTCCTGGGGTGGGTCCGGGTCCACATGCAAAGTTTCGGAGCTGCGCGACATCTCGCACTATGCTAACCAGGCCGTTTGCTAATTAGCCGAACTTTGCGCGCGTCGCAACTTTGCAAACTAATACCACCAAAGCACTCCCGGGGTCGGTCCGGGTCCAAATGCGAAGTATCGGAGCTGCGCGAAATCTCCCACTATGCTAATCAGCCCGCAGATCCCCAAGCGTGGCCGGCTGGCTGACTCGTTAGCCGAGCTTGACGCGTGTCGCAACTTGGCAAACTAATGGCACCAAAGCACTCCTGGGGTGGGTCCGGGTCCACATGCAAAGTTTCGGAGCTGCGCGACATCTCGCACTATGCTAACCAGCCCGTTTGCTAATTAGCTGAACTTTGCGCGCGTCGCAACTTTGCAAACTAATACCACCAAAGCACTCCCGGGGTCGGTCCGGGTCCAAATGCGAAGTATCGGAGCTGCGCGAAATCTCCCACTATGCTAATCAGCCCGCAGATCCCCAGGCGTGGCCGGCTGGCTGACTCGTTAGCCGAGCTTGACGCGTGTCGCAACTTGGCAAACTAATGGCACCAAAGCACTCCTGGGGTGGGTCCGGGTCCACATGCAAAGTTTCGGAGCTGCGCGACATCTCGCACTATGCTAACCAGCCCGTTTGCTAATTAGCCGAACTTTGCGCGCGTCGCAACTTTGCAAACTAATACCACCAAAGCACTCCCGGGGTCGGTCCGGGTCCAAATGCGAAGTATCGGAGCTGCGCGAAATCTCCCACTATGCTAATCAGCCCGCAGATCCCCAGGCGTGGCCGGCTGGCTGACTCGTTAGCCGAGCTTGACGCGTGTCGCAACTTGGCAAACTAATGGCACCAAAGCACTCCTGGGGTGGGTCCGGGTCCACATGCAAAGTTTCGGAGCTGCGCGACATCTCGCACTATGCTAACCAGCCCGTTTGCTAATTAGCCGAACTTTGCGCGCGTCGCAACTTTGCAAACTAATACCACCAAAGCACTCCCGGGGTCGGTCCGGGTCCAAATGCGAAGTATCGGAGCTGCGCGAAATCTCCCACTATGCTAATCAGCCCGCAGATCCCCAGGCGTGGCCGGCTGGCTGACTCGTTAGCCGAGCTTGACGCGTGTCGCAACTTGGCAAACTAATGGCACCAAAGCACTCCTGGGGTGGGTCCGGGTCCACATGCAAAGTTTCGGAGCTGCGCGACATCTCGCACTATGCTAACCAGCCCGTTTGCTAATTAGCCGAACTTTGCGCGCGTCGCAACTTTGCAAACTAATACCACCAAAGCACTCCCGGGGTCGGTCCGGGTCCAAATGCGAAGTATCGGAGCTGCGCGAAATCTCCCACTATGCTAATCAGCCCGCAGATCCCCAGGCGTGGCCGGCTGGCTGACTCGTTAGCCGAGCTTGACGCGTGTCGCAACTTGGCAAACTAATGGCACCAAAGCACTCCTGTGGTGGGTCCGGGTCCACATGCAAAGTTTCGGAGCTGCGCGACATCTCGCACTATGCTAACCAGCCCGTTTGCTAATTAGCCGAACTTTGCGCGCGTCGCAACTTTGCAAACTAATACCACCGAAGCACTCCCGGGGTCGGTCCGGGTCCAAATGCGAAGTATCGGAGCTGCGCGAAATCTCCCACTATGCTAATCAGCCCGCAGATCCCCAGGCGTGGCCGACTGGCTGACTCGTTAGCCGAGCTTGACGCGTGTCGCAACTTGGCAAACTAATGGCACCAAAGCACTCCTGGGGTGGGTCCGGGTCCACATGCAAAGTTTCGGAGCTGCGCGACATCTCGCACTATGCTAACCAGCCCGTTTGCTAATTAGCCGAACTTTGCGCGCGTCGCAACTTTGCAAACTAATACCACCAAAGCACTCCCGGGGTCGGTCCGGGTCCAAATGCGAAGTATCGGAGCTGCGCGAAATCTCCCACTATGCTAATCAGCCCGCAGATCCCCAGGCGTGGCCGGCTGGCTGACTCGTTAGCCGAGCTTGACGCGTGTCGCAACTTGGCAAACTAATGGCACCAAAGCACTCCTGGGGTGGGTCCGGGTCCACATGCAAAGTTTCGGAGCTGCGCGACATCTCGCATTATGCTAACCAGCCCGTTTGCTAATTAGCCGAACTTTGCGCGCGTCGCAACTTTGCAAACTAATACCACCAAAGCACTCCCGGGGTCGGTCCGGGTCCAAATGCGAAGTATCGGAGCTGCGCGAAATCTCCCACTATGCTAATCAGCCCGCAGATCCCCAGGCGTGGCCGGCTGGCTGACTCGTTAGCCGAGCTTGACGCGTGTCGCAACTTGGCAAACTAATGGCACCAAAGCACTCCTGGGGTGGGTCCGGGTCCACATGCAAAGTTTCGGAGCTGCGCGACATCTCGCACTATGCTAACCAGCCCGTTTGCTAATTAGCCGAACTTTGCGCGCGTCGCAACTTTGCAAACTAATACCACCAAAGCACTCCCGGGGTCGGTCCGGGTCCAAATGCGAAGTATCGGAGCTGCGCGAAATCTCCCACTATGCTAATCAGCCCGCAGATCCCCAGGCGTGGCTGGCTGGCTGACTCGTTAGCCGAGCTTGACGCGTGTCACAACTTGGCAAACTAATGGCACCAAAGCACTCCTGGGGTGGGTCCGGGTCCACATGCAAAGTTTCGGAGCTGCGCGACATCTCGCACTATGCTAACCAGCCCGTTTGCTAATTAGCCGAACTTTGCGCGCGTCGCAACTTTGCAAACTAATACCACCAAAGCACTCCCGGGTCGGTCCGGGTCCAAATGCCAAGTATCGGAGCTGCGCGAAATCTCCCACTATGCTAATCAGCCCGCAGATCCCCAGGCGTGGCCGGCTGGCTGACTCGTTAGCCGAGCTTGACGCGTGTCGCAACTTGGCAAACTAATGGCACCAAAGCACTCCTGGGGTGGGTCCGGGTCCACATGCAAAGTTTCGGAGCTGCGCGACATCTCGCACTATGCTAACCAGCCCGTTTGCTAATTAGCCGAACTTTGCGCGCGTCGCAACTTTGCAAACTAATACCACCAAAGCACTCCCGGGGTCGGTCCGGGTCCAAATGCGAAGTATCGGAGCTGCGCGAAATCTCCCACTATGCTAATCAGCCCGCAGATCCCCAGGCGTGGCCGGCTGGCTGACTCGTTAGCCGAGCTTGACGCGTGTCGCAACTTGGCAAACTAATGGCACCAAAGCACTCCTGGGGTGGGTCCGGGTCCACGTGCAAAGTTTCGGAGCTGCGCGACATCTCGCACTATGCTAACCAGCCCGTTTGCTAATTAGCCGAACTTTGCGCGCGTCGCAACTTTGCAAACTAATACCACCAAAGCACTCCCGGGGTCGGTCCGGGTCCAAATGCGAAGTATCGGAGCTGCGCGAAATCTCCCACTATGCTAATCAGCCCGCAGATCCCCAGGCGTGGCCGGCTGGCTGACTCGTTAGCCGAGCTTGACGCGTGTCGCAACTTGGCAAACTAATGGCACCAAAGCACTCCTGGGGTGGGTCCGGGTCCACATGCAAAGTTTCGGAGCTGCGCGACATCTCGCACTATGCTAACCAGCCCGTTTGCTAATTAGCCGAACTTTGCGCGCGTCGCAACTTTGCAAACTAATACCACCAAAGCACTCCCGGGGTCGGTCCGGGTCCAAATGCGAAGTATCGGAGCTGCGCGAAATCTCCCACTATGCTAATCAGCCCGCAGATCCCCAGGCGTGGCCGGCTGGCTGACTCGTTAGCCGAGCTTGACGCGTGTCGCAACTTGGCAAACTAATGGCACCAAAGCACTCCTGGGGTGGGTCCGGGTCCACATGCAAAGTTTCGGAGCTGCGCGACATCTCGCACTATGCTAACCAGCCCGTTTGCTAATTAGCCGAACTTTGCGCGCGTCGCAACTTTGCAAACTAATACCACCAAAGCACTCCCGGGGTCGGTCCGGGTCCAAATGCGAAGTATCGGAGCTGCGCGAAATCTCCCACTATGCTAATCAGCCCGCAGATCCCCAGGCGTGGCCGGCTGGCTGACTCGTTAGCCGAGCTTGACGCGTGTCGCAACTTGGCAAACTAATGGCACCAAAGCACTCCTGGGGTGGGTCCGGGTCCACATGCAAAGTTTCGGAGCTGCGCGACATCTCGCACTATGCTAACCAGCCCGTTTGCTAATTAGCCGAACTTTGCGCGCGTCGCAACTTTGCAAACTATTACCACCAAAGCACTCCCGGGGTCGGTCCGGGTCCAAATGCGAAGTATCGGAGCTGCGCGAAATCTCCCACTATGCTTATCAGCCCGCAGATCCCCAGGCGTGGCCGGCTGGCTGACTCGTTAGCCGAGCTTGACGCGTGTCACAACTTGGCAAACTAATGGCACCAAAGCACTCCTGGGGTGGGTCCGGGTCCACATGCAAAGTTTCGGAGCTGCGCGACATCTCGCACTATGCTAACCAGGCCGTTTGCTAATTAGCCGAACTTTGCGCGCGTCGCAACTTTGCAAACTAATACCACCAAAGCACTCCCGGGGTCGGTCCAGGTCCAAATGCGAAGTATCGGAGCTGCGCGAAATCTCCCACTATGCTAATCAGCCCGCAGATCCCCAAGCGTGGCCGGCTGGCTGACTCGTTAGCCGAGCTTGACGCGTGTCGCAACTTGGCAAACTAATGGCACCAAAGCACTCCTGGGGTGGGTCCGGGTCCACATGCAAAGTTTCGGAGCTGCGCGACATCTCGCACTATGCTAACCAGCCCGTTTGCTAATTAGCTGAACTTTGCGCGCGTCGCAACTTTGCAAACTAATACCACCAAAGCACTCCCGGGGTCGGTCCGGGTCCAAATGCGAAGTATCGGAGCTGCGCGAAATCTCCCACTATGCTAATCAGCCCGCAGATCCCCAGGCGTGGCCGGCTGGCTGACTCGTTAGCCGAGCTTGACGCGTGTCGCAACTTGGCAAACTAATGGCACCAAAGCACTCCTGGGGTGGGTCCGGGTCCACATGCAAAGTTTCGGAGCTGCGCGACATCTCGCACTATGCTAACCAGCCCGTTTGCTAATTAGCCGAACTTTGCGCGCGTCGCAACTTTGCAAACTAATACCACCAAAGCACTCCCGGGGTCGGTCCGGGTCCAAATGCGAAGTATCGGAGCTGCGCGAAATCTCCCACTATGCTAATCAGCCCGCAGATCCCCAGGCGTGGCCGGCTGGCTGACTCGTTAGCCGAGCTTGACGCGTGTTGCAACTTGGCAAACTAATGGCACCAAAGCACTCCTGGGGTGGGTCCGGGTCCACATGCAAAGTTTCGGAGCTGCGCGACATCTCGCACTATGCTAACCAGCCCGTTTGCTAATTAGCCGAACTTTGCGCGTCGCAACTTTGCAAACTAATACCACCAAAGCACTCCCGGGGTCGGTCCGGGTCCAAATGCGAAGTATCGGAGGTGCGCGAAATCTCCCACTATGCTAATCAGCCCGCAGATCCCCAGGCGTGGCCGGCTGGCTGACTCGTTAGCCGAGCTTGACGCGTGTCGCAACTTGGCAAACTAATGGCACCAAAGCACTCCTGGGGTGGGTCCGGGTCCACATGCAAAGTTTCGGAGCTGCGCGACATCTCGCACTATGCTAACCAGGCCGTTTGCTAATTAGCCGAACTTTGCGCGCGTCGCAACTTTGCAAACTAATACCACCAAAGCACTCCCGGGGTCGGTCCGGGTCCAAATGCGAAGTATCGGAGCTGCGCGAAATCTCCCACTATGCTAATCAGCCCGCAGATCCCCAAGCGTGGCCGGCTGGCTGACTCGTTAGCCGAGCTTGACGCGTGTCGCAACTTGGCAAACTAATGGCACCAAAGCACTCCTGGGGTGGGTCCGGGTCCACATGCAAAGTTTCGGAGCTGCGCGACATCTCGCACTATGCTAACCAGCCCGTTTGCTAATTAGCTGAACTTTGCGCGCGTCGCAACTTTGCAAACTAATACCACCAAAGCACTCCCGGGGTCGGTCCGGGTCCAAATGCGAAGTATCGGAGCTGCGCGAAATCTCCCACTATGCTAATCAGCCCGCAGATCCCCAGGCGTGGCCGGCTGGCTGACTCGTTAGCCGAGCTTGACGCGTGTCGCAACTTGGCAAACTAATGGCACCAAAGCACTCCTGGGGTGGGTCCGGGTCCACATGCAAAGTTTCGGAGCTGCGCGACATCTCGCACTATGCTAACCAGCCCGTTTGCTAATTAGCCGAACTTTGCGCGCGTCGCAACTTTGCAAACTAATACCACCAAAGCACTCCCGGGGTCGGTCCGGGTCCAAATGCGAAGTATCGGAGCTGCGCGAAATCTCCCACTATGCTAATCAGCCCGCAGATCCCCAGGCGTGGCCGGCTGGCTGACTCGTTAGCCGAGCTTGACGCGTGTCGCAACTTGGCAAACTAATGGCACCAAAGCACTCCTGGGGTGGGTCCGGGTCCACATGCAAAGTTTCGGAGCTGCGCGACATCTCGCACTATGCTAACCAGCCCGTTTGCTAATTAGCCGAACTTTGCGCGCGTCGCAACTTTGCAAACTAATACCACCAAAGCACTCCCGGGGTCGGTCCGGGTCCAAATGCGAAGTATCGGAGCTGCGCGAAATCTCCCACTATGCTAATCAGCCCGCAGATCCCCAGGCGTGGCCGGCTGGCTGACTCGTTAGCCGAGCTTGACGCGTGTCGCAACTTGGCAAACTAATGGCACCAAAGCACTCCTGGGGTGGGTCCGGGTCCACATGCAAAGTTTCGGAGCTGCGCGACATCTCGCACTATGCTAACCAGCCCGTTTGCTAATTAGCCGAACTTTGCGCGCGTCGCAACTTTGCAAACTAATACCACCAAAGCACTCCCGGGGTCGGTCCGGGTCCAAATGCGAAGTATCGGAGCTGCGCGAAATCTCCCACTATGCTAATCAGCCCGCAGATCCCCAGGCGTGGCCGGCTGGCTGACTCGTTAGCCGAGCTTGACGCGTGTCGCAACTTGGCAAACTAATGGCACCAAAGCACTCCTGTGGTGGGTCCGGGTCCACATGCAAAGTTTCGGAGCTGCGCGACATCTCGCACTATGCTAACCAGCCCGTTTGCTAATTAGCCGAACTTTGCGCGCGTCGCAACTTTGCAAACTAATACCACCGAAGCACTCCCGGGGTCGGTCCGGGTCCAAATGCGAAGTATCGGAGCTGCGCGAAATCTCCCACTATGCTAATCAGCCCGCAGATCCCCAGGCGTGGCCGACTGGCTGACTCGTTAGCCGAGCTTGACGCGTGTCGCAACTTGGCAAACTAATGGCACCAAAGCACTCCTGGGGTGGGTCCGGGTCCACATGCAAAGTTTCGGAGCTGCGCGACATCTCGCACTATGCTAACCAGCCCGTTTGCTAATTAGCCGAACTTTGCGCGCGTCGCAACTTTGCAAACTAATACCACCAAAGCACTCCCGGGGTCGGTCCGGGTCCAAATGCGAAGTATCGGAGCTGCGCGAAATCTCCCACTATGCTAATCAGCCCGCAGATCCCCAGGCGTGGCCGGCTGGCTGACTCGTTAGCCGAGCTTGACGCGTGTCGCAACTTGGCAAACTAATGGCACCAAAGCACTCCTGGGGTGGGTCCGGGTCCACATGCAAAGTTTCGGAGCTGCGCGACATCTCGCATTATGCTAACCAGCCCGTTTGCTAATTAGCCGAACTTTGCGCGCGTCGCAACTTTGCAAACTAATACCACCAAAGCACTCCCGGGGTCGGTCCGGGTCCAAATGCGAAGTATCGGAGCTGCGCGAAATCTCCCACTATGCTAATCAGCCCGCAGATCCCCAGGCGTGGCCGGCTGGCTGACTCGTTAGCCGAGCTTGACGCGTGTCGCAACTTGGCAAACTAATGGCACCAAAGCACTCCTGGGGTGGGTCCGGGTCCACATGCAAAGTTTCGGAGCTGCGCGACATCTCGCACTATGCTAACCAGCCCGTTTGCTAATTAGCCGAACTTTGCGCGCGTCGCAACTTTGCAAACTAATACCACCAAAGCACTCCCGGGGTCGGTCCGGGTCCAAATGCGAAGTATCGGAGCTGCGCGAAATCTCCCACTATGCTAATCAGCCCGCAGATCCCCAGGCGTGGCCGGCTGGCTGACTCGTTAGCCGAGCTTGACGCGTGTCGCAACTTGGCAAACTAATGGCACCAAAGCACTCCTGGGGTGGGTCCGGGTCCACATGCAAAGTTTCGGAGTTGTGCGACATCTCGCACTATGCTAACCAGCCCGTTTGCTAATTAGCCGAACTTTGCGCGCGTCGCAACTTTGCAAACTAATACCACCAAAGCACTCCCGGGGTCGGTCCGGGTCCAAATGCGAAGTATCGGAGCTGCGCGAAATCTCCCACTATGCTAATCAGCCCGCAGATCCCCAGGCGTGGCCGGCTGGCTGACTCGTTAGCCGAGCTTGACGCGTGTCGCAACTTGGCAAACTAATGGCACCAAAGCACTCCTGGGGTGGGTCCGGGTCCACATGCAAAGTTTCGGAGCTGCGCGACATCTCGCACTATGCTAACCAGCCCGTTTGCTAATTAGCCGAACTTTGCGCGCGTCGCAACTTTGCAAACTAATACCACCAAAGCACTCCCGGGGTCGGTCCGGGTCCAAATGCGAAGTATCGGAGCTGCGCGAAATCTCCCACTATGCTAATCAGCCCGCAGATCCCCAGGCGTGGCCGGCTGGCTGACTCGTTAGCCGAGCTTGACGCGTGTCGCAACTTGGCAAACTAATGGCACCAAAGCACTCCTGGGGTGGGTCCGGGTCCACATGCAAAGTTTCGGAGCTGCGCGACATCTCGCACTATGCTAACCAGCCCGTTTGCTAATTAGCCGAACTTTGCGCGCGTCGCAACTTTGCAAACTAATACCACCAAAGCACTCCCGGGGTCGGTCCGGGTCCAATTGCGAAGTATCGGAGCTGCGCGAAATCTCCCACTATGCTAATCAGCCCGCAGATCCCCAGGCGTGGCCGGCTGGCTGACTCGTTAGCCGAGCTTGACGCGTGTCGCAACTTGGCAAACTAATGGCACCAAAGCACTCCTGGGGTGGGTCCGGGTCCACATGCAAAGTTTCGGAGCTGCGCGACATCTCGCACTATGCTAACCAGCCCGTTTGCTAATTAGCCGAACTTTGCGCGCGTCGCAACTTTGCAAACTAATACCACCAAAGCACTCCCGGGGTCGGTCCGGGTCCAAATGCGAAGTATCGGAGCTGCGCGAAATCTCCCACTATGCTAATCAGCCCGCAGATCCCCAGGCGTGGCCGGCTGGCTGACTCGTTAGCCGAGCTTGACGCGTGTCGCAACTTGGCAAACTAATGGCACCAAAGCACTCCTGGGGTGGGTCCGGGTCCACATGCAAAGTTTCGGAGCTGCGCGACATCTCGCACTATGCTAACCAGCCCGTTTGCTAATTAGCCGAACTTTGCGCGCGTCGCAACTTTGCAAACTAATACCACCAAAGCACTCCCGGGGTCGGTCCGGGTCCAAATGCGAAGTATCGGAGCTGCGCGAAATCTCCCACTATGCTAATCAGCCCGCAGATCCCCAGGCGTGGCCGGCTGGCTGACTCGTTAGCCGAGCTTGACGCGTGTCGCAACTTGGCAAACTAATGGCACCAAAGCACTCCTGGGGTGGGTCCGGGTCCACATGCAAAGTTTCGGAGCTGCGCGACATCTCGCACTATGCTAACCAGCCCGTTTGCTAATTAGCCGAACTTTGCGCGCGTCGCAACTTTGCAAACTAATACCACCAAAGCACTCCCGGGGTCGGTCCGGGTCCAAATGCGAAGTATCGGAGCTGCGCGAAATCTCCCACTATGCTAATCAGCCCGCAGATCCCCAGGCGTGGCCGGCTGGCTGACTCGTTAGCCGAGCTTGACGCGTGTCGCAACTTGGCAAACTAATGGCACCAAAGCACTCCTGGGGTGGGTCCGGGTCCACATGCAAAGTTTCGGAGCTGCGCGACATCTCGCACTATGCTAACCAGCCCGTTTGCTAATTAGCCGAACTTTGCGCGCGTCGCAACTTTGCAAACTAATACCACCAAAGCACTCCCGGGGTCGGTCCGGGTCCAAATGCGAAGTATCGGAGCTGCGCGAAATCTCCCACTATGCTAATCAGCCCGCAGATCCCCAGGCGTGGCCGGCTGGCTGACTCGTTAGCCGAGCTTGACGCGTGTCGCAACTTGGCAAACTAATGGCACCAAAGCACTCCTGGGGTGGGTCCGGGTCCACATGCAAAGTTTCGGAGCTGCGCGACATCTCGCACTATGCTAACCAGCCCGTTTGCTAATTAGCCGAACTTTGCGCGCGTCGCAACTTTGCAAACTAATACCACCAAAGCACTCCCGGGGTCGGTCCGGGTCCAAATGCGAAGTATCGGAGCTGAGCGAAATCTCCCACTATGCTAATCAGCCCGCAGATCCCCAGGCGTGGCCGGCTGGCTGACTCGTTAGCCGAGCTTGACGCGTGTCGCAACTTGGCAAACTAATGGCACCAAAGCACTCCTGGGGTGGGTCCGGGTCCACATGCAAAGTTTCGGAGCTGCGCGACATCTCGCACTATGCTAACCAGCCCGTTTGCTAATTAGCCGAACTTTGCGCGCGTCGCAACTTTGCAAACTAATACCACCAAAGCACTCCCGGGGTCGGTCCGGGTCCAAATGCGAAGTATCGGAGCTGCGCGAAATCTCCCACTATGCTAATCAGCCCGCAGATCCCCAGGCGTGGCCGGCTGGCTGACTCGTTAGCCGAGCTTGACGCGTGTCGCAACTTGGCAAACTAATGGCACCAAAGCACTCCTGGGGTGGGTCCGGGTCCACATGCAAAGTTTCGGAGCTGCGCGACATCTCGCACTATGCTAACCAGCCCGTTTGCTAATTAGCCGAACTTTGCGCGCGTCGCAACTTTGCAAACTAATACCACCAAAGCACTCCCGGGGTCGGTCCGGGTCCAAATGCGAAGTATCGGAGCTGCGCGAAATCTCCCACTATGCTAATCAGCCCGCAGATCCCCAGGCGTGGCCGGCTGGCTGACTCGTTAGCCGAGCTTGACGCGTGTCGCAACTTGGCAAACTAATGGCACCAAAGCACTCCTGGGGTGGGTCCGGGTCCACATGCAAAGTTTCGGAGCTGCGCGACATCTCGCACTATGCTAACCAGCCCGTTTGCTAATTAGCCGAACTTTGCGCGCGTCGCAACTTTGCAAACTAATACCACCAAAGCACTCCCGGGGTCGGTCCGGGTCCAAATGCGAAGTATCGGAGCTGCGCGAAATCTCCCACTATGCTAATCAGCCCGCAGATCCCCAGGCGTGGCCGGCTGGCTGACTCGTTAGCCGAGCTTGACGCGTGTCGCAACTTGGCAAACTAATGGCACCAAAGCACTCCTGGGGTGGGTCCGGGTCCACATGCAAAGTTTCGGAGCTGCGCGACATCTCGCACTATGCTAACCAGCCCGTTTGCTAATTAGCCGAACTTTGCGCGCGTCGCAACTTTGCAAACTAATACCACCAAAGCACTCCCGGGGTCGGTCCGGGTCCAAATGCGAAGTATCGGAGCTGCGCGAAATCTCCCACTATGCTAATCAGCCCGCAGATCCCCAGGCGTGGCCGGCTGGCTGACTCGTTAGCCGAGCTTGACGCGTGTCGCAACTTGGCAAACTAATGGCACCAAAGCACTCCTGGGGTGGGTCCGGGTCCACATGCAAAGTTTCGGAGCTGCGCGACATCTCGCACTATGCTAACCAGCCCGTTTGCTAATTAGCCGAACTTTGCGCGCGTCGCAACTTTGCAAACTAATACCACCAAAGCACTCCCGGGGTCGGTCCGGGTCCAAATGCGAAGTATCGGAGCTGCGCGAAATCTCCCACTATGCTAATCAGCCCGCAGATCCCCAGGCGTGGCCGGCTGGCTGACTCGTTAGCCGAGCTTGACGCGTGTCGCAACTTGGCAAACTAATGGCACCAAAGCACTCCTGGGGTGGGTCCGGGTCCACATGCAAAGTTTCGGAGCTGCGCGACATCTCGCACTATGCTAACCAGCCCGTTTGCTAATTAGCCGAACTTTGCGCGCGTCGCAACTTTGCAAACTAATACCACCAAAGCACTCCCGGGGTCGGTCCGGGTCCAAATGCGAAGTATCGGAGCTGCGCGAAATCTCCCACTATGCTAATCAGCCCGCAGATCCCCAGGCGTGGCCGGCTGGCTGACTCGTTAGCCGAGCTTGACGCGTGTCGCAACTTGGCAAACTAATGGCACCAAAGCACTCCTGGGGTGGGTCCGGGTCCACATGCAAAGTTTCGGAGCTGCGCGACATCTCGCACTATGCTAACCAGCCCGTTTGCTAATTAGCCGAACTTTGCGCGCGTCGCAACTTTGCAAACTAATACCACCAAAGCACTCCCGGGGTCGGTCCGGGTCCAAATGCGAAGTATCGGAGCTGCGCGAAATCTCCCACTATGCTAATCAGCCCGCAGATCCCCAGGCGTGGCCGGCTGGCTGACTCGTTAGCCGAGCTTGACGCGTGTCGCAACTTGGCAAACTAATGGCACCAAAGCACTCCTGGGGTGGGTCCGGGTCCACATGCAAAGTTTCGGAGCTGCGCGACATCTCGCACTATGCTAACCAGCCCGTTTGCTAATTAGCCGAACTTTGCGCGCGTCGCAACTTTGCAAACTAATACCACCAAAGCACTCCCGGGGTCGGTCCGGGTCCAAATGCGAAGTATCGGAGCTGCGCGAAATCTCCCACTATGCTAATCAGCCCGCAGATCCCCAGGCGTGGCCGGCTGGCTGACTCGTTAGCCGAGCTTGACGCGTGTCGCAACTTGGCAAACTAATGGCACCAAAGCACTCCTGGGGTGGGTCCGGGTCCACATGCAAAGTTTCGGAGCTGCGCGACATCTCGCACTATGCTAACCAGCCCGTTTGCTAATTAGCCGAACTTTGCGCGCGTCGCAACTTTGCAAACTAATACCACCAAAGCACTCCCGGGGTCGGTCCGGGTCCAAATGCGAAGTATCGGAGCTGCGCGAAATCTCCCACTATGCTAATCAGCCCGCAGATCCCCAGGCGTGGCCGGCTGGCTGACTCGTTAGCCGAGCTTGACGCGTGTCGCAACTTGGCAAACTAATGGCACCAAAGCACTCCTGGGGTGGGTCCGGGTCCACATGCAAAGTTTCGGAGCTGCGCGACATCTCGCACTATGCTAACCAGCCCGTTTGCTAATTAGCCGAACTTTGCGCGCGTCGCAACTTTGCAAACTAATACCACCAAAGCACTCCCGGGGTCGGTCCGGGTCCAAATGCGAAGTATCGGAGCTGCGCGAAATCTCCCACTATGCTAATCAGCCCGCAGATCCCCAGGCGTGGCCGGCTGGCTGACTCGTTAGCCGAGCTTGACGCGTGTCGCAACTTGGCAAACTAATGGCACCAAAGCACTCCTGGGGTGGGTCCGGGTCCACATGCAAAGTTTCGGAGCTGCGCGACATCTCGCACTATGCTAACCAGCCCGTTTGCTAATTAGCCGAACTTTGCGCGCGTCGCAACTTTGCAAACTAATACCACCAAAGCACTACCGGGGTCGGTCCGGGTCCAAATGCGAAGTATCGGAGCTGCGCGAAATCTCCCACTATGCTAATCAGCCCGCAGATCCCCAGGCGTGGCCGGCTGGCTGACTCGTTAGCCGAGCTTGACGCGTGTCGCAACTTGGCAAACTAATGGCACCAAAGCACTCCTGGGGTGGGTCCGGGTCCACATGCAAAGTTTCGGAGCTGCGCGACATCTCGCACTATGCTAACCAGCCCGTTTGCTAATTAGCCGAACTTTGCGCGCGTCGCAACTTTGCAAACTAATACCACCAAAGCACTCCCGGGGTCGGTCCGGGTCCAAATGCGAAGTATCGGAGCTGCGCGAAATCTCCCACTATGCTAATCAGCCCGCAGATCCCCAGGCGTGGCCGGCTGGCTGACTCGTTAGCCGAGCTTGACGCGTGTCGCAACTTGGCAAACTAATGGCACCAAAGCACTCCTGGGGTGGGTCCGGGTCCACATGCAAAGTTTCGGAGCTGCGCGACATCTCGCACTATGCTAACCAGCCCGTTTGCTAATTAGCCGAACTTTGCGCGCGTCGCAACTTTGCAAACTAATACCACCAAAGCACTCCCGGGGTCGGTCCGGGTCCAAATGCGAAGTATCGGAGCTGCGCGAAATCTCCCACTATGCTAATCAGCCCGCAGATCCCCAGGCGTGGCCGGCTGGCTGACTCGTTAGCCGAGCTTGACGCGTGTCGCAACTTGGCAAACTAATGGCACCAAAGCACTCCTGGGGTGGGTCCGGGTCCACATGCAAAGTTTCGGAGCTGCGCGACATCTCGCACTATGCTAACCAGCCCGTTTGCTAATTAGCCGAACTTTGCGCGCGTCGCAACTTTGCAAACTAATACCACCAAAGCACTCCCGGGGTCGGTCCGGGTCCAAATGCGAAGTATCGGAGCTGCGCGAAATCTCCCACTATGCTAATCAGCCCGCAGATCCCCAGGCGTGGCCGGCTGGCTGACTCGTTAGCCGAGCTTGACGCGTGTCGCAACTTGGCAAACTAATGGCACCAAAGCACTCCTGGGGTGGGTCCGGGTCCACATGCAAAGTTTCGGAGCTGCGCGACATCTCGCACTATGCTAACCAGCCCGTTTGCTAATTAGCCGAACTTTGCGCGCGTCGCAACTTTGCAAACTAATACCACCAAAGCACTCCCGGGGTCGGTCCGGGTCCAAATGCGAAGTATCGGAGCTGCGCGAAATCTCCCACTATGCTAATCAGCCCGCAGATTCCCAGGCGTGGCCGGCTGGCTGACTCGTTAGCCGAGCTTGACGCGTGTCGCAACTTGGCAAACTAATGGCACCAAAGCACTCCTGGGGTGGGTCCGGGTCCACATGCAAAGTTTCGGAGCTGCGCGACATCTCGCACTATGCTAACCAGCCCGTTTGCTAATTAGCCGAACTTTGCGCGCGTCGCAACTTTGCAAACTAATACCACCAAAGCACTCCCGGGGTCGGTCCGGGTCCAAATGCGAAGTATCGGAGCTGCGCGAAATCTCCCACTATGCTAATCAGCCCGCAGATCCCCAGGCGTGGCCGGCTGGCTGACTCGTTAGCCGAGCTTGACGCGTGTCGCAACTTGGCAAACTAATGGCACCAAAGCACTCCTGGGGTGGGTCCGGGTCCACATGCAAAGTTTCGGAGCTGCGCGACATCTCGCACTATGCTAACCAGCCCGTTTGCTAATTAGCCGAACTTTGCGCGCGTCGCAACTTTGCAAACTAATACCACCAAAGCACTCCCGGGGTCGGTCCGGGTCCAAATGCGAAGTATCGGAGCTGCGCGAAATCTCCCACTATGCTAATCAGCCCGCAGATCCCCAGGCGTGGCCGGCTGGCTGACTCGTTAGCCGAGCTTGACGCGTGTCGCAACTTGGCAAACTAATGGCACCAAAGCACTCCTGGGGTGGGTCCGGGTCCACATGCAAAGTTTCGGAGCTGCGCGACATCTCGCACTATGCTAACCAGCCCGTTTGCTAATTAGCCGAACTTTGCGCGCGTCCCAACTTTGCAAACTAATACCACCAAAGCACTCCCGGGGTCGGTCCGGGTCCAAATGCGAAGTATCGGAGCTGCGCGAAATCTCCCACTATGCTAATCAGCCCGCAGATCCCTAGGCGTGGCCGGCTGGCTGACTCGTTAGCCGAGCTTGACGCGTGTCGCAACTTGGCAAACTAATGGCACCAAAGCACTCCTGGGGTGGGTCCGGGTCCACATGCAAAGTTTCGGAGCTTCGCGACATCTCGCACTATGCTAACCAGCCCGTTTGCTAATTAGCCGAACTTTGCGCGCGTCGCAACTTTGCAAACTAATACCACCAAAGCACTCCCGGGGTCGGTCCGGGTCCAAATGCGAAGTATCGGAGCTGCGCGAAATCTCCCACTATGCTAATCAGCCCGCAGATCCCCAGGCGTGGCCGGCTGGCTGACTCGTTAGCCGAGCTTGACGCGTGTCGCAACTTGGCAAACTAATGGCACCAAAGCACTCCTGGGGTGGGTCCGGGTCCACATGCAAAGTTTCGGAGCTGCGCGACATCTCGCACTATGCTAACCAGCCCGTTTGCTAATTAGCCGAACTTTGCGCGCGTCGCAACTTTGCAAACTAATACCACCAAAGCACTCCCGGGGTCGGTCCGGGTCCAAATGCGAAGTATCGGAGCTGCGCGAAATCTCCCACTATGCTAATCAGCCCGCAGATCCCCAGGCGTGGCCGGCTGGCTGACCCGTTAGCCGAGCTTGACGCGTGTCGCAACTTGGCAAACTAATGGCACCAAAGCACTCCTGGGGTGGGTCCGGGTCCACATGCAAAGTTTCGGAGCTGCGCAACATCCCGCACTATGCTAACCAGCCCGTTTGCTAATTAGCCGAACTTTGCGCGCGTCGCAACTTTGCAAACTAATACCACCAAAGCACTCCCGGGGTTGGTCCGGGTCCAAATGCGAAGTATCGGAGCTGAGCGAAATCTCCCACTATGCTAATCAGCCCGCAGATCCCCAGGCGTGGCCGGCTGGCTGACTCGTTAGCCGAGCTTGAGGCGTGTCGCAACTTGGCAAACTAATGGCACCAAAGCACTCCTGGGGTGGGTCCGGGTCCACATGCAAAGTTTCGGAGCTGCGCGACATCTCGCACTATGCTAACCAGCCCGTTTGCTAATTAGCCGAACTTTGCGTGCGTCGCAACTTTGCAAACTAATACCACCAAAGCACTCCCGGGGTCGGTCCGGGTCCAAATGCGAAGTATCGGAGCTGCGCAAAATCTCCCACTATGCTAATCAGCCCGCAGATCCCCAGGCGTGGCCGGCTGGCTGACTCGTTAGCCGAGCTTGACGCGTGTCGCAACTTGGCAAACTAATGGCACCAAAGCACTCCTGGGGTGGGTCCGGGTCCACATGCAAAGTTTCGGAGCTGCGCGACATCTCGCACTATGCTAACCAGCCCGTTTGCTAATTAGCCGAACTTTGCGCGCGTCGCAACTTTGCAAACTAATACCACCAAAGCACTCCCGGGGTCGGTCCGGGTCCAAATGCGAAGTATCGGAGCTGCGCGAAATCTCCCACTATGCTAATCAGCCCGCAGATCCCCAGGCGTGGCCGGCTGGCTGACTCGTTAGCCGAGCTTGACGCGTGTCGCAACTTGGCAAACTAATGGCACCAAAGCACTCCTGGGGTGGGTCCGGGTCCACATGCAAAGTTTCGGAGCTGCGCAACATCTCGCACTATGCTAACCAGCCCGTTTGCTAATTAGCCGAACTTTGCGTGCGTCGCAACTTTGCAAACTAATACCACCAAAGCACTCCCGGGGTTGGTCCGGGTCCAAATGCGAAGTATCGGAGCTGAGCGAAATCTCCCACTATGCTAATCAGCCCGCAGATCCCCAGGCGTGGCCGGCTGGCTGACTCGTTAGCCGAGCTTGACGCGTGTCGCAACTTGGCAAACTAATGGCACCAAAGCACTCCTGGGGTGGGTCCGGGTCCACATGCAAAGTTTCGGAGCTGCGCGACATCTCGCACTATGCTAACCAGCCCGTTTGCTAATTAGCCGAACTTTGCTCGCGTCGCAACTTTGCAAACTAATACCACCAAAGCACTGCCGGGGTCGGTCCGGGCCCAAATGCGAAGTATCGGAGCTGCGCGAAATCTCCCACTATGCTAATCAGCCCGCAGATCCCCAGGCGTGGCCGGCTGGCTGACTCGTTAGCCGAGCTTGACGCGTGTCGCAACTTGGCAAACTAATGGCACCAAAGCACTCCTGGGGTGGGTCCGGGTCCACATGCAAAGTTTCGGAGCTGCGCGACATCTCGCACTATGCTAACCAGCCCGTTTGCTAATTAGCCGAACTTTGCGCGCGTCCCAACTTTGCAAACTAATACCACCAAAGCACTCCCGGGGTCGGTCCGGGTCCAAATGCGAAGTATCGGAGCTGCGCGAAATCTCCCACTATGCTAATCAGCCCGCAGATCCCCAGGCGTGGCCGGCTGGCTGACTCGTTAGCCGAGCTTGACGCGTGTCGCAACTTGGCAAACTAATGGCACCAAAGCACTCCTGGGGTGGGTCCGGGTCCACATGCAAAGTTTCGGAGCTGCGCGACATCTCGTACTATGCTAACCAGCCCGTTTGCTAATTAGCCGAACTTTGCGCGCGTCGCAACTTTGCAAACTAATACCACCAAAGCACTCCCGGGGTCGGTCCGGGTCCAAATGCGAAGTATCGGAGCTGCGCGAAATCTCCCACTATGCTAATCAGCCCGCAGATCCCCAGGCGTGGCCGGCTGGCTGACTCGTTAGCCGAGCTTGACGCGTGTCGCAACTTGGCAAACTAATGGCACCAAAGCACTCCTGGGGTGGGTCCGGGTCCACATGCAAAGTTTCGGAGCTGCGCGACATCTCGCACTATGCTAACCAGCCCGTTTGCTAATTAGCCGAACTTTGCGCGCGTCCCAACTTTGCAAACTAATACCACCAAAGCACTCCCGGGGTCGGTCCGGGTCCAAATGCGAAGTATCGGAGCTGCGCGAAATCTCCCACTATGCTAATGAGCCCGCAGATCCCCAGGCGTGGCCGGCTGGCTGACTCGTTAGCCGAGCTTGACGCGTGTCGCAACTTGGCAAACTAATGGCACCAAAGCACTCCTGGGGTGGGTCCGGGTCCACATGCAAAGTTTCGGAGCTGCGCGACATCTCGCACTATGCTAACCAGCCCGTTTGCTAATTAGCCGAACTTTGCGCGCGTCGCAACTTTGCAAACTAATACCACCAAAGCCCTCCCGGGGTCGGTCCGGGTCCAAATGCGAAGTATCGGAGCTGCGCGAAATCTCCCACTATGCTAATGAGCCCGCAGATCCCCAGGCGTGGCCGGCTGGCTGACTCGTTAGCCGAGCTTGACGCGTGTCGCAACTTGGCAAACTAATGGCACCAAAGCACTCCTGGGGTGGGTCCGGGTCCACATGCAAAGTTTCGGAGCTGCGCGACATCTCGCACTATGCTAACCAGCCCGTTTGCTAATTAGCCGAACTTTGCGCGCGTCGCAACTTTGCAAACTAATACCACCAAAGCCCTCCCGGGGTCGGTCCGGGTCCAAATGCGAAGTATCGGAGCTGCGCGAAATCTCCCACTATGCTAATCAGCCCGCAGATCCCCAGGCGTGGCCGGCTGGCTGACTCGTTAGCCGAGCTTGACGCGTGTCGCAACTTGGCAAACTAATGGCACCAAAGCACTCCTGGGGTGGGTCCGGGTCCACATGCAAAGTTTCGGAGCTTCGCGACATCTCGCACTATGCTAACCAGCCCGTTTGCTAATTAGCCGAACTTTGCGCGCGTCGCAACTTTGCAAACTAATACCACCAAAGCACTCCCGGGGTCGGTCCGGGTCCAAATGCGAAGTATCGGAGCTGCGCGAAATCTCCCACTATGCTAATCAGCCCGCAGATCCCCAGGCGTGGCCGGCTGGCTGACTCGTTAGCCGAGCTTGACGCGTGTCGCAACTTGGCAAACTAATGGCACCAAAGCACTCCTGGGGTGGGTCCGGGTCCACATGCAAAGTTTCGGAGCTGCGCGACATCTCGCACTATGCTAACCAGCCCGTTTGCTAATTAGCCGAACTTTGCGCGCGTCGCAACTTTGCAAACTAATACCACCAAAGCACTCCCGGGGTCGGTCCGGGTCCAAATGCGAAGTATCGGAGCTGCGCGAAATCTCCCACTATGCTAATCAGCCCGCAGATCCCCAGGCGTGGCCGGCTGGCTGACTCGTTAGCCGAGCTTGACGTGTGTCGCAACTTGGCAAACTAATGGCACCAAAGCACTCCTGGGGTGGGTCCGGGTCCACATGCAAAGTTTCGGAGCTGCGCGACATCTCGCACTATGCTAACCAGCCCGTTTGCTAATTAGCCGAACTTTGCGCGCGTCGCAACTTTGCAAACTAATACCACCAAAGCACTCCCGGGGTCGGTCCTGGTCCAAATGCGAAGTATCGGAGCTGCGCGAAATCTCCCACTATGCTAATCAGCCCGCAGATCCCCAGGCGTGGCCTGCTGGCTGACTCGTTAGCCGAGCTTGAGGCGTGTCGCAACTTGGCAAACTAATGGCACCAAAGCACTCCTGGGGTGGGTCCGGGTCCACATGCAAAGTTTCGGAGCTGCGCGACATCTCGCACTATGCTAACCAGCCCGTTTGCTAATTAGCCGAACTTTGCGCGCGTCGCAACTTTGCAAACTAATACCACCAAAGCACTCCCGGGGTCGGTCCGGGTCCAAATGCGAAGTATCGGAGCTGCGCGAAATCTCCCACTATGCTAATCAGCCCGCAGATCCCCAGGCGTGGCCGGCTGGCTGACTCGTTAGCCGAGCTTGACGCGTGTCGCAACTTGGCAAACTAATGGCACCAAAGCACTCCTGGGGTGGGTCCGGGTCCACATGCAAAGTTTCGGAGCTGCGCGACATCTCGCACTATGCTAACCAGCCCGTTTGCTAATTAGCCGAACTTTGCGCGCGTCGCAACTTTGCAAACTAATACCACCAAAGCACTCCCGGGGTCGGTCCGGGTCCAAATGCGAAGTATCGGAGCTGCGCGAAATCTCCCACTATGCTAATCAGCCCGCAGATCCCCAGGCGTGGCCGGCTGGCTGACTCGTTAGCCGAGCTTGACGCGTGTCGCAACTTGGCAAACTAATGGCACCAAAGCACTCCTGGGGTGGGTCCGGGTCCACATGCAAAGTTTCGGACCTGCGCGACATCTCGCACTATGCTAACCAGCCCGTTTGATAATTAGCCGAACTTTGCGCGCGTCGCAACTTTGCAAACTAATACCACCAAAGCACTCCCGGGGTCGGTCCGGGTCCAAATGCGAAGTATCGGAGCTGCGCGAAATCTCCCACTATGCTAATCAGCCCGCAGATCCCCAGGCGTGGCCGGCTGGCTGACTCGTTAGCCGAGCTTGACGCGTGTCGCAACTTGGCAAACTAATGGCACCAAAGCACTCCTGGGGTGGGTCCGGGTCCACATGCAAAGTTTCGGAGCTGCGCGACATCTCGCACTATGCTAACCAGCCCGTTTGCTAATTAGCCGAACTTTGCGCGCGTCGCAACTTTGCAAACTAATACCACCAAAGCACTCCCGGGGTCGGTCCGGGTCCAAATGCGAAGTATCGGAGCTGCGCGAAATCTCCCACTATGCTAATCAGCCCGCAGATCCCCAGGCGTGGCCGGCTGGCTGACTCGTTAGCCGAGCTTGACGCGTGTCGCAACTTGGCAAACTAATGGCACCAAAGCACTCCTGGGGTGGGTCCGGGTCCACATGCAAAGTTTCGGAGCTGCGCGACATCTCGCACTATGCTAACCAGCCCGTTTGCTAATTAGCCGAACTTTGCGCGCGTCGCAACTTTGCAAACTAATACCACCAAAGCACTCCCGGGGTCGGTCCGGGTCCAAATGCGAAGTATCGGAGCTGCGCGAAATCTCCCACTATGCTAATCAGCCCGCAGATCCCCAGGCGTGGCCGGCTGGCTGACTCGTTAGCCGAGCTTGACGCGTGTCGCAACTTGGCAAACTAATGGCACCAAAGCACTCCTGGGGTGGGTCCGGGTCCACATGCAAAGTTTCGGAGCTGCGCGACATCTCGCACTATGCTAACCAGCCCGTTTGCTAATTAGCCGAACTTTGCGCGCGTCGCAACTTTGCAAACTAATACCACCAAAGCACTCCCGGGGTCGGTCCGGGTCCAAATCCGAAGTATCGGAGCTGCGCGAAATCTCCCACTATGCTAATCAGCCCGCAGATCCCCAGGCGTGGCCGGCTGGCTGACTCGTTAGCCGAGCTTGACGCGTGTCGCAACTTGGCAAACTAATGGCACCAAAGCACTCCTGGGGTAGGTCCGGGTCCACATGCAAAGTTTCGGAGCTGCACGACATCTCGCACTATGCTAACCAGCCCGTTTGCTAATTAGCCGAACTTTGCGCGCGTCGCAACTTTGCAAACTAATACCACCAAAGCACTCCTGGGGTCGGTCCGGGTCCAAATGCGAAGTATCGGAGCTGCGCGAAATCTCCCACTATGCTAATCAGCCCGCAGATCCCCAGGCGTGGCCGGCTGGCTGACTCGTTAGCCGAGCTTGACGCGTGTCGCAACTTGGCAAACTAATGGCACCAAAGCACTCCTGGGGTGGGTCCGGGTCCACATGCAAAGTTTCGGAGCTGCGCGACATCTCGCACTATGCTAACCAGCCCGTTTGCTAATTAGCCGAACTTTGCGCGCGTCGCAACTTTGCAAACTAATACCACCAAAGCACTCGCGGGGTCGGTCCGGGTCCAAATCCGAAGTATCGGAGCTGCGCGAAATCTCCCACTATGCTAATCAGCCCGCAGATCCCCAGGCGTGGCCGGCTGGCTGACTCGTTAGCCGAGCTTGACGCGTGTCGCAACTTGGCAAACTAATGGCACCAAAGCACTCCTGGGGTGGGTCCGGGTCCACATGCAAAGTTTCGGAGCTGCACGACATCTCGCACTATGCTAACCAGCCCGTTTGCTAATTAGCCGAACTTTGCGCGCGTCGCAACTTTGCAAACTAATACCACCAAAGCACTCCTGGGGTCGGTCCGGGTCCAAATGCGAAGTATCGGAGCTGCGCGAAATCTCCCACTATGCTAATCAGCCCGCAGATCCCCAGGCGTGGCTGGCTGGCTGACTCGTTAGCCGAGCTTGACGCGTGTCGCAACTTGGCAAACTAATGGCACCAAAGCACTCCTGGGGTGGGTCCGGGTCCACATGCAAAGTTTCGGAGCTGCGCGACATCTCGCACTATGCTAACCAGCCCGTTTGCTAATTAGCCGAACTTTGTGCGCGTTGCAACTTTGCAAACTAATACCACCAAAGCACTCCCGGGGTTGGTCCGGGTCCAAATGCGAAGTATCGGAGCTGAGCGAAATCTCCCACTATGCTAATCAGCCCGCAGATCCCCAGGCGTGGCCGGCTGGCTGACTCGTTAGCCGAGCTTGACGCGTGTCGCAACTTGGCAAACTAATGGCACCAAAGCACTCCTGGGGTGGGTCCGGGTCCACATGCAAAGTTTCGGAGCTGCGCGACATCTCGCACTATGCTAACCAGCCCGTTTGCTAATTAGCCGAACTTTGCGCGCGTCGCAACTTTGCAAACTAATACCACCAAAGCACTCCCAGGGTCGGTCCGGGTCCAAATGCGAAGTATCGGAGCTGCGCGAAATCTCCCACTATGCTAATCAGCCCGCAGATCCCCAGGCGTGGCCGGCTGGCTGACTCGTTAGCCGAGCTTGACGCGTGTCGCAACTTGGCAAACTAATGGCACCAAAGCACTCCTGGGGTGGGTCCGGGTCCACATGCAAAGTTTCGGAGCTGCGCGACATCTCGCACTATGCTAACCAGCCCGTTTGCTAATTAGCCGAACTTTGCGCGCGTCGCAACTTTGCAAACTAATACCACCAAAGAACTCCCGGGGTCGGTCCGGGTCCAAATGCGAAGTATCGGAGCTGCGCGAAATCCCCCACTATGCTAATCAGCCCGCAGATCGCCAGGCGTGGCCGGCTGGCTGACTCGTTAGCCGAGCTTGACGCGTGTCGCAACTTGGCAAACTAATGGCACCAAAGCACTCCTGGGGTGGGTCCGGGTCCACATGCAAAGTTTCGGAGCTGCGCGACATCTCGCACTATGCTAACCAGCCCGTTTGCTAATTAGCCGAACTTTGCGCGCGTCGCAACTTTGCAAACTAATACCACCAAAGCACTCCCGGGGTCGGTCCGGGTCCAAATGCGAAGTATCGGAGCTGCGCGAAATCTCCCACTATGCTAATCAGCCCGCAGATCCCCAGGCGTGGCCGGCTGGCTGACTCGTTAGCCGAGCTTGACGAGTGTCGCAACTTGGCAAACTAATGGCACCAAAGCACTCCTGGGGTGGGTCCGGGTCCACATGCAAAGTTTCGGAGCTGCGCGACATCTCGCACTATGCTAACCAGCCCCTTTGCTAATTAGCCGAACTTTGCGCGCGTCGCAACTTTGCAAACTAATACCACCAAAGCACTCCCGGGGTCGGTCCGGGTCCAAATGCGAAGTATCGGAGCTGCGCGAAATCTCCCACTATGCTAATCAGCCCGCAGATCCCCAGGCGTGGCCGGCTGGCTGACTCGTTAGCCGAGCTTGACGCGTGTCGCAACTTGGCAAACTAATGGCACCAAAGCACTCCTGGGGTGGGTCCGGGTCCACATGCAAAGTTTCGGAGCTGCGCGACATCTCGCACTATGCTAACCAGCCCGTTTGCTAATTAGCCGAACTTTGCGCGCGTCGCAACTTTGCAAACTAATACCACCAAAGAACTCCCGGGGTCGGTCCGGGTCCAAATGCGAAGTATCGGAGCTGCGCGAAATCTCCCACTATGCTAATCAGCCCGCAGATCGCCAGGCGTGGCCGGCTGGCTGACTCGTTAGCCGAGCTTGACGCGTGTTGCAACTTGGCAAACTAATGGCACCAAAGCACTCCTGGGGTGGGTCCGGGTCCACATGCAAAGTTTCGGAGCTGCGCGACATCTCGCACTATGCTAACCAGCCCGTTTGCTAATTAGCCGAACTTTGCGCGCGTCGCAACTTTGCAAACTAATACCACCAAAGCACTCCCGGGGTCGGTCCGGGTCCAAATGCGAAGTATCGGAGCTGCGCGAAATCTCCCACTATGCTAATCAGCCCGCAGATCCCCAGGCGTGGCCGGCTGGCTGACTCGTTAGCCGAGCTTGACGCGTGTCGTAACTTGGCAAACTAATGGCACCAAAGCACTCCTGGGGTGGGTCCGGGTCCACATGCAAAGTTTCGGAGCTGCGCGACATCTCGCACTATGCTAACCAGCCCGTTTGCTAATTAGCCGAACTTTGCGCGCGTCGCAACTTTGCAAACTAATACCACCAAAGCACTCCCGGGGTCGGTCCGGGTCCAAATGCGAAGTATCGGAGCTGCGCGAAATCTCCCACTATGCTAATCAGCCCGCAGATCCCCAGGCGTGGCTGGCTGGCTGACTCGTTAGCCGAGCTTGACGCGTGTCGCAACTTGGCAAACTAATGGCACCAAAGCACTCCTGGGGTGGGTCCGGGTCCACATGCAAAGTTTCGGAGCTGCGCGACATCTCGCACTATGCTAACCAGCCCATTTGCTAATTAGCCGAACTTTGCGCGCGTCGCAACTTTGCAAACTAATACCACCAAAGCACTCCCGGGGTTGGTCCGGGTCCAAATGCGAAGTATCGGAGCTGCGCGAAATCTCCCACTATGCTAATCAGCCCGCAGATCCCCAGGCGTGGCCGGCTGGCTGACTCGTTAGCCGAGCTTGACGCGTGTCGCAACTTGGCAAACTAATGGCACCAAAGCACTCCTGGGGTGGGTCCGGGTCCACATGCAAAGTTTCGGAGTGCGCGACATCTCGCACTATGCTAACCAGCCCGTTTGCTAATTAGCCGAACTTTGCGCGCGTCGCAACTTTGCAAACTAATACCACCAAAGCACTCCCGGGGTCGGTCCGGGTCCAAATGCGAAGTATCGGAGCTGCGCGAAATCTCCCACTATGCTAATCAGCCCGCAGATCCCCAGGCGTGGCCGGCTGGCTGACTCGTTAGCCGAGCTTGACGCGTGTCGCAACTTGGCAAACTAATGGCACCAAAGCACTCCTGGGGTGGGTCCGGGTCCACATGCAAAGTTTCGGAGCTGCGCGACATCTCGCACTATGCTAACCAGCCCGTTTGCTAATTAGCCGAACTTTGCGCGCGTCGCAACTTTGCAAACTAATACCACCAAAGCACTCCCGGGGTCGGTCCGGGTCCAAATGCGAAGTATCGGAGCTGCGCGAAATCTCCCACTATGCTAATCAGCCCGCAGATCCCCAGGCGTGGCCGGCTGGCTGACTCGTTAGCCGAGCTTGACGCGTGTCGCAACTTGGCAAACTAATGGCACCAAAGCACTCCTGGGGTGGGTCCGGGTCCACATGCAAAGTTTCGGAGCTGCGCGACATCTCGCACTATGCTAACCAGCCCGTTTGCTAATTAGCCGAACTTTGCGCGCGTCGCAACTTTGCAAACTAATACCACCAAAGCACTCCCGGGGTCGGTCCGGGTCCAAATGCGAAGTATCGGAGCTGCGCGAAATCTCCCACTATGCTAATCAGCCCGCAGATCCCCAGGCGTGGCCGGCTGGCTGACTCGTTAGCCGAGCTTGACGCGTGTCGCAACTTGGCAAACTAATGGCACCAAAGCACTCCTGGGGTGGGTCCGGGTCCACATGCAAAGTTTCGGAGCTGCGCGACATCTCGCACTATGCTAACCAGCCCGTTTGCTAATTAGCCGAACTTTGCGCGCGTCGCAACTTTGCAAACTAATACCACCAAAGCACTCCCGGGGTCGGTCCGGGTCCAAATGCGAAGTATCGGAGCTGCGCGAAATCTCCCACTATGCTAATCAGCCCGCAGATCCCCAGGCGTGGCCGGCTGGCTGACTCGTTAGCCGAGCTTGACGCGTGTCGCAACTTGGCAAACTAATGGCACCAAAGCACTCCTGGGGTGGGTCCGGGTCCACATGCAAAGTTTCGGAGCTGCGCGACATCTCGCACTATGCTAACCAGCCCGTTTGCTAATTAGCCGAACTTTGCGCGCGTCGCAACTTTGCAAACTAATACCACCAAAGCACTCCCGGGGTCGGTCCGGGTCCAAATGCGAAGTATCGGAGCTGCGCGAAATCTCCCACTATGCTAATCAGCCCGCAGATCCCCAGGCGTGGCCGGCTGGCTGACTCGTTAGCCGAGCTTGACGCGTGTCGCAACTTGGCAAACTAATGGCACCAAAGCACTCCTGGGGTGGGTCCGGGTCCACATGCAAAGTTTCGGAGCTGCGCGACATCTCGCACTATGCTAACCAGCCCGTTTGCTAATTAGCCGAACTTTGCGCGCGTCGCAACTTTGCAAACTAATACCACCAAAGCACTCCCGGGGTCGGTCCGGGTCCAAATGCGAAGTATCGGAGCTGCGCGAAATCTCCCACTATGCTAATCAGCCCGCAGATCCCCAGGCGTGGCCGGCTGGCTGACTCGTTAGCCGAGCTTGACGCGTGTCGCAACTTGGCAAACTAATGGCACCAAAGCACTCCTGGGGTGGGTCCGGGTCCACATGCAAAGTTTCGGAGCTGCGCGACATCTCGCACTATGCTAACCAGCCCGTTTGCTAATTAGCCGAACTTTGCGCGCGTCGCAACTTTGCAAACTAATACCAGCAAAGCACTCCCGGGGTCGGTCCGGGTCCAAATGCGAAGTATCGGAGCTGCGCGAAATCTCCCACTATGCTAATCAGCCCGCAGATCCCCAGGCGTGGCCGGCTGGCTGACTCGTTAGCCGAGCTTGACGCGTGTCGCAACTTGGCAAACTAATGGCACCAAAGCACTCCTGGGGTGGGTCCGGGTCCACATGCAAAGTTTCGGAGCTGCGCGACATCTCGCACTATGCTAACCAGCCCGTTTGCTAATTAGCCGAACTTTGCGCGCGTCGCAACTTTGCAAACTAATACCACCAAAGCACTCCCGGGGTCGGTCCGGGTCCAAATGCGAAGTATCGGAGCTGCGCGAAATCTCCCACTATGCTAATCAGCCCGCAGATCCCCAGGCGTGGCCGGCTGGCTGACTCGTTAGCCGAGCTTGACGCGTGTCGCAACTTGGCAAACTAATGGCACCAAAGCACTCCTGGGGTGGGTCCGGGTCCACATGCAAAGTTTCGGAGCTGCGCGACATCTCGCACTATGCTAACCAGCCCGTTTGCTAATTAGCCGAACTTTGCGCGCGTCGCAACTTTGCAAACTAATACCACCAAAGCACTCCCGGGGTCGGTCCGGGTCCAAATGCGAAGTATCGGAGCTGCGCGAAATCTCCCACTATGCTAATCAGCCCGCAGATCCCCAGGCGTGGCCGGCTGGCTGACTCGTTAGCCGAGCTTGACGCGTGTCGCAACTTGGCAAACTAATGGCACCAAAGCACTCCTGGGGTGGGTCCGGGTCCACATGCAAAGTTTCGGAGCTGCGCGACATCTCGCACTATGCTAACCAGCCCGTTTGCTAATTAGCCGAACTTTGCGCGCGTCGCAACTTTGCAAACTAATACCACCAAAGCACTCCCGGGGTCGGTCCGGGTCCAAATGCGAAGTATCGGAGCTGCGCGAAATCTCCCACTATGCTAATCAGCCCGCAGATCCCCAGGCGTGGCCGGCTGGCTGACTCGTTAGCCGAGCTTGACGCGTGTCGCAACTTGGCAAACTAATGGCACCAAAGCACTCCTGGGGTGGGTCCGGGTCCACATGCAAAGTTTCGGAGCTGCGCGACATCTCGCACTATGCTAACCAGCCCGTTTGCTAATTAGCCGAACTTTGCGCGCGTCGCAACTTTGCAAACTAATACCACCAAAGCACTCCCGGGGTCGGTCCGGGTCCAAATGCGAAGTATCGGAGCTGCGCGAAATCTCCCACTATGCTAATCAGCCCGCAGATCCCCAGGCGTGGCCGGCTGGCTGACTCGTTAGCCGAGCTTGACGCGTGTCGCAACTTGGCAAACTAATGGCACCAAAGCACTCCTGGGGTGGGTCCGGGTCCACATGCAAAGTTTCGGAGCTGCGCGACATCTCGCACTATGCTAACCAGCCCGTTTGCTAATTAGCCGAACTTTGCGCGCGTCGCAACTTTGCAAACTAATACCACCAAAGCACTCCCGGGGTCGGTCCGGGTCCAAATGCGAAGTATCGGAGCTGCGCGAAATCTCCCACTATGCTAATCAGCCCGCAGATCCCCAGGCGTGGCCGGCTGGCTGACTCGTTAGCCGAGCTTGACGCGTGTCGCAACTTGGCAAACTAATGGCACCAAAGCACTCCTGGGGTGGGTCCGGGTCCACATGCAAAGTTTCGGAGCTGCGCGACATCTCGCACTATGCTAACCAGCCCGTTTGCTAATTAGCCGAACTTTGCGCGCGTCGCAACTTTGCAAACTAATACCACCAAAGCACTCCCGGGGTCGGTCCGGGTCCAAATGCGAAGTATCGGAGCTGCGCGAAATCTCCCACTATGCTAATCAGCCCGCAGATCCCCAGGCGTGGCCGGCTGGCTGACTCGTTAGCCGAGCTTGACGCGTGTCGCAACTTGGCAAACTAATGGCACCAAAGCACTCCTGGGGTGGGTCCGGGTCCACATGCAAAGTTTCGGAGCTGCGCGACATCTCGCACTATGCTAACCAGCCCGTTTGCTAATTAGCCGAACTTTGCGCGCGTCGCAACTTTGCAAACTAATACCACCAAAGCACTCCCGGGGTCGGTCCGGGTCCAAATGCGAAGTATCGGAGCTGCGCGAAATCTCCCACTATGCTAATCAGCCCGCAGATCCCCAGGCGTGGCCGGCTGGCTGACTCGTTAGCCGAGCTTGACGCGTGTCGCAACTTGGCAAACTAATGGCACCAAAGCACTCCTGGGGTGGGTCCGGGTCCACATGCAAAGTTTCGGAGCTGCGCGACATCTCGCACTATGCTAACCAGCCCGTTTGCTAATGAGCCGAACTTTGCGCGCGTCGCAACTTTGCAAACTAATACCACCAAAGCACTCCCGGGGTCGGTCCGGGTCCAAATGCGAAGTATCGGAGCTGCGCGAAATCTCCCACTATGCTAATCAGCCCGCAGATCCCCAGGCGTGGCCGGCTGGCTGACTCGTTAGCCGAGCTTGACGCGTGTCGCAACTTGGCAAACTAATGGCACCAAAGCACTCCTGGGGTGGGTCCGGGTCCACATGCAAAGTTTCGGAGCTGCGCGACATCTCGCACTATGCTAACCAGCCCGTTTGCTAATTAGCCGAACTTTGCGCGCGTCGCAACTTTGCAAACTAATACCACCAAAGCACTCCCGGGGTCGGTCCGGGTCCAAATGCGAAGTATCGGAGCTGCGCGAAATCTCCCACTATGCTAATCAGCCCGCAGATCCCCAGGCGTGGCCGGCTGGCTGACTCGTTAGCCGAGCTTGACGCGTGTCGCAACTTGGCAAACTAATGGCACCAAAGCACTCCTGGGGTGGGTCCGGGTCCACATGCAAAGTTTCGGAGCTGCGCGACATCTCGCACTATGCTAACCAGCCCGTTTGCTAATTAGCCGAACTTTGCGCGCGTCGCAACTTTGCAAACTAATACCACCAAAGCACTCCCGGGGTCGGTCCGGGTCCAAATGCGAAGTATCGGAGCTGCGCGAAATCTCCCACTATGCTAATCAGCCCGCAGATCCCCAGGCGTGGCCGGCTGGCTGACTCGTTAGCCGAGCTTGACGCGTGTCGCAACTTGGCAAACTAATGGCACCAAAGCACTCCTGGGGTGGGTCCGGGTCCACATGCAAAGTTTCGGAGCTGCGCGACATCTCGCACTATGCTAACCAGCCCGTTTGCTAATTAGCCGAACTTTGCGCGCGTCGCAACTTTGCAAACTAATACCACCAAAGCACTCCCGGGGTCGGTCCGGGTCCAAATGCGAAGTATCGGAGCTGCGCGAAATCTCCCACTATGCTAATCAGCCCGCAGATCCCCAGGCGTGGCCGGCTGGCTGACTCGTTAGCCGAGCTTGACGCGTGTCGCAACTTGGCAAACTAATGGCACCAAAGCACTCCTGGGGTGGGTCCGGGTCCACATGCAAAGTTTCGGAGCTGCGCGACATCTCGCACTATGCTAACCAGCCCGTTTGCTAATTAGCCGAACTTTGCGCGCGTCGCAACTTTGCAAACTAATACCACCAAAGCACTCCCGGGGTCGGTCCGGGTCCAAATGCGAAGTATCGGAGCTGCGCGAAATCTCCCACTATGCTAATCAGCCCGCAGATCCCCAGGCGTGGCCGGCTGGCTGACTCGTTAGCCGAGCTTGACGCGTGTCGCAACTTGGCAAACTAATGGCACCAAAGCACTCCTGGGGTGGGTCCGGGTCCACATGCAAAGTTTCGGAGCTGCGCGACATCTCGCACTATGCTAACCAGCCCGTTTGCTAATTAGCCGAACTTTGCGCGCGTCGCAACTTTGCAAACTAATACCACCAAAGCACTCCCGGGGTCGGTCCGGGTCCAAATGCGAAGTATCGGAGCTGCGCGAAATCTCCCACTATGCTAATCAGCCCGCAGATCCCCAGGCGTGGCCGGCTGGCTGACTCGTTAGCCGAGCTTGACGCGTGTCGCAACTTGGCAAACTAATGGCACCAAAGCACTCCTGGGGTGGGTCCGGGTCCACATGCAAAGTTTCGGAGCTGCGCGACATCTCGCACTATGCTAACCAGCCCGTTTGCTAATTAGCCGAACTTTGCGCGCGTCGCAACTTTGCAAACTAATACCACCAAAGCACTCCCGGGGTCGGTCCGGGTCCAAATGCGAAGTATCGGAGCTGCGCGAAATCTCCCACTATGCTAATCAGCCCGCAGATCCCCAGGCGTGGCCGGCTGGCTGACTCGTTAGCCGAGCTTGACGCGTGTCGCAACTTGGCAAACTAATGGCACCAAAGCACTCCTGGGGTGGGTCCGGGTCCACATGCAAAGTTTCGGAGCTGCGCGACATCTCGCACTATGCTAACCAGCCCGTTTGCTAATTAGCCGAACTTTGCGCGCGTCGCAACTTTGCAAACTAATACCACCAAAGCACTCCCGGGGTCGGTCCGGGTCCAAATGCGAAGTATCGGAGCTGCGCGAAATCTCCCACTATGCTAATCAGCCCGCAGATCCCCAGGCGTGGCCGGCTGGCTGACTCGTTAGCCGAGCTTGACGCGTGTCGCAACTTGGCAAACTAATGGCACCAAAGCACTCCTGGGGTGGGTCCGGGTCCACATGCAAAGTTTCGGAGCTGCGCGACATCTCGCACTATGCTAACCAGCCCGTTTGCTAATTAGCCGAACTTTGCGCGCGTCGCAACTTTGCAAACTAATACCACCAAAGCACTCCCGGGGTCGGTCCGGGTCCAAATGCGAAGTATCGGAGCTGCGCGAAATCTCCCACTATGCTAATCAGCCCGCAGATCCCCAGGCGTGGCCGGCTGGCTGACTCGTTAGCCGAGCTTGACGCGTGTCGCAACTTGGCAAACTAATGGCACCAAAGCACTCCTGGGGTGGGTCCGGGTCCACATGCAAAGTTTCGGAGCTGCGCGACATCTCGCACTATGCTAACCAGCCCGTTTGCTAATTAGCCGAACTTTGCGCGCGTCGCAACTTTGCAAACTAATACCACCAAAGCACTCCCGGGGTCGGTCCGGGTCCAAATGCGAAGTATCGGAGCTGCGCGAAATCTCCCACTATGCTAATCAGCCCGCAGATCCCCAGGCGTGGCCGGCTGGCTGACTCGTTAGCCGAGCTTGACGCGTGTCGCAACTTGGCAAACTAATGGCACCAAAGCACTCCTGGGGTGGGTCCGGGTCCACATGCAAAGTTTCGGAGCTGCGCGACATCTCGCACTATGCTAACCAGCCCGTTTGCTAATTAGCCGAACTTTGCGCGCGTCGCAACTTTGCAAACTAATACCACCAAAGCACTCCCGGGGTCGGTCCGGGTCCAAATGCGAAGTATCGGAGCTGCGCGAAATCTCCCACTATGCTAATCAGCCCGCAGATCCCCAGGCGTGGCCGGCTGGCTGACTCGTTAGCCGAGCTTGACGCGTGTCGCAACTTGGCAAACTAATGGCACCAAAGCACTCCTGGGGTGGGTCCGGGTCCACATGCAAAGTTTCGGAGCTGCGCGACATCTCGCACTATGCTAACCAGCCCGTTTGCTAATTAGCCGAACTTTGCGCGCGTCGCAACTTTGCAAACTAATACCACCAAAGCACTCCCGGGGTCGGTCCGGGTCCAAATGCGAAGTATCGGAGCTGCGCGAAATCTCCCACTATGCTAATCAGCCCGCAGATCCCCAGGCGTGGCCGGCTGGCTGACTCGTTAGCCGAGCTTGACGCGTGTCGCAACTTGGCAAACTAATGGCACCAAAGCACTCCTGGGGTGGGTCCGGGTCCACATGCAAAGTTTCGGAGCTGCGCGACATCTCGCACTATGCTAACCAGCCCGTTTGCTAATTAGCCGAACTTTGCGCGCGTCGCAACTTTGCAAACTAATACCACCAAAGCACTCCCGGGGTCGGTCCGGGTCCAAATGCGAAGTATCGGAGCTGCGCGAAATCTCCCACTATGCTAATCAGCCCGCAGATCCCCAGGCGTGGCCGGCTGGCTGACTCGTTAGCCGAGCTTGACGCGTGTCGCAACTTGGCAAACTAATGGCACCAAAGCACTCCTGGGGTGGGTCCGGGTCCACATGCAAAGTTTCGGAGCTGCGCGACATCTCGCACTATGCTAACCAGCCCGTTTGCTAATTAGCCGAACTTTGCGCGCGTCGCAACTTTGCAAACTAATACCACCAAAGCACTCCCGGGGTCGGTCCGGGTCCAAATGCGAAGTATCGGAGCTGCGCGAAATCTCCCACTATGCTAATCAGCCCGCAGATCCCCAGGCGTGGCCGGCTGGCTGACTCGTTAGCCGAGCTTGACGCGTGTCGCAACTTGGCAAACTAATGGCACCAAAGCACTCCTGGGGTGGGTCCGGGTCCACATGCAAAGTTTCGGAGCTGCGCGACATCTCGCACTATGCTAACCAGCCCGTTTGCTAATTAGCCGAACTTTGCGCGCGTCGCAACTTTGCAAACTAATACCACCAAAGCACTCCCGGGGTCGGTCCGGGTCCAAATGCGAAGTATCGGAGCTGCGCGAAATCTCCCACTATGCTAATCAGCCCGCAGATCCCCAGGCGTGGCCGGCTGGCTGACTCGTTAGCCGAGCTTGACGCGTGTCGCAACTTGGCAAACTAATGGCACCAAAGCACTCCTGGGGTGGGTCCGGGTCCACATGCAAAGTTTCGGAGCTGCGCGACATCTCGCACTATGCTAACCAGCCCGTTTGCTAATTAGCCGAACTTTGCGCGCGTCGCAACTTTGCAAACTAATACCACCAAAGCACTCCCGGGGTCGGTCCGGGTCCAAATGCGAAGTATCGGAGCTGCGCGAAATCTCCCACTATGCTAATCAGCCCGCAGATCCCCAGGCGTGGCCGGCTGGCTGACTCGTTAGCCGAGCTTGACGCGTGTCGCAACTTGGCAAACTAATGGCACCAAAGCACTCCTGGGGTGGGTCCGGGTCCACATGCAAAGTTTCGGAGCTGCGCGACATCTCGCACTATGCTAACCAGCCCGTTTGCTAATTAGCCGAACTTTGCGCGCGTCGCAACTTTGCAAACTAATACTACCAAAGCACTCCCGGGGTCGGTCCGGGTCCAAATGCGAAGTATCGGAGCTGCGCGAAATCTCCCACTATGCTAATCAGCCCGCAGATCCCCAGGCGTGGCCGGCTGGCTGACTCGTTAGCCGAGCTTGACGCGTGTCGCAACTTGGCAAACTAATGGCACCAAAGCACTCCTGGGGTGGGTCCGGGTCCACATGCAAAGTTTCGGAGCTGCGCGACATCTCGCACTATGCTAACCAGCCCGTTTGCTAATTAGCCGAACTTTGCGCGCGTCGCAACTTTGCAAACTAATACCACCAAAGCACTCCCGGGGTCGGTCCGGGTCCAAATGCGAAGTATCGGAGCTGCGCGAAATCTCCCACTATGCTAATCAGCCCGCAGATCCCCAGGCGTGGCCGGCTGGCTGACTCGTTAGCCGAGCTTGACGCGTGTCGCAACTTGGCAAACTAATGGCACCAAAGCACTCCTGGGGTGGGTCCGGGTCCACATGCAAAGTTTCGGAGCTGCGCGACATCTCGCACTATGCTAACCAGCCCGTTTGCTAATTAGCCGAACTTTGCGCGCGTCGCAACTTTGCAAACTAATACCACCAAAGCACTCCCGGGGTCGGTCCGGGTCCAAATGCGAAGTATCGGAGCTGCGCGAAATCTCCCACTATGCTAATCAGCCCGCAGATCCCCAGGCGTGGCCGGCTGGCTGACTCGTTAGCCGAGCTTGACGCGTGTCGCAACTTGGCAAACTAATGGCACCAAAGCACTCCTGGGGTGGGTCCGGGTCCACATGCAAAGTTTCGGAGCTGCGCGACATCTCGCACTATGCTAACCAGCCCGTTTGCTAATTAGCCGAACTTTGCGCGCGTCGCAACTTTGCAAACTAATACCACCAAAGCACTCCCGGGGTCGGTCCGGGTCCAAATGCGAAGTATCGGAGCTGCGCGAAATCTCCCACTATGC
>CAXHUQ010000937.1:0-12500 GCA_964020085.1 Micromussa lordhowensis | reverse complement strand
TGAAGTGATTCTAGGCTGCTCCTTCACTGTCAAGAGAAGGTTGGTTTTCTATCCCTTTCAGTCCATGACTCGCGATATCGACTCTCCTCACTGATTGCCATATACTTATTGTTATGTCAGTACTTTGAATTTGATGATATTCATTCTTGTACAGAGAAATCAAATGGGTTCACCAACATAAATACTAGATATCGATATATGTTATTTTCCGGCTGGGAGGTCCGTATAGTGAAAAACTGTGATCTTTTTCAAGCGCGAGCCACAGTTTTTCACTATACGGACTGACACTAAGCCGGCAAATAACATTGATTTTTTTTCCTGCGGTTAATTGTCTGACTTGAGGGTTTGTTCACACAACTTTGACTTTGAATCGGCTTACGTGCCGTCTACAAAACATTCGTAAAAAGGCACTTATTAATAATTTTATACAGAATTCCTATAGCCCCTTACTTGGCTTACCAAATTCTTTCTCAATTTGCTGTTTTAAAAAATCCATCTTTCCTGCTTCTCCATGAACCAAAACAACATTCTTAGGCTCAGCCTAAAACCCGGAGAGGAACAAATAACAGATAGTTAGCATTCTAATTAAGAAGTTGTGTTATATGGCAAGCTAGCCTCGAGCTAAATCCGAGCGTTCTGATTGGTTCTTTCTTAGTCGGGATTTTTGCGAAACGGGCCGTCGTTTCCATGGAAACGGTCATAAGCCGTGCATTTTTTTTACGACAATAAACTACGCCCTGATTTTTTTCAGGCTTCTTCTTTCCAGTTGCTTAAATTGGAAAATATACTGCGATGATCATTCCTCACTTTTAATAAACTACGTACTAACCTAGCTTTCTCGAGCCGTATTAGGAAATATTCGCCCTCGCGCACGGTTAGCGAGAGGTTAGTATTTTTATAAACAATTCCGACAGCAGTAACATTTTTATGACAAGAACATAATCACAGTTATCTCAAGGATGAATATATGTTTTGTTTCTTGAATTGCTTCTTTGTTGACTATTTTCTTGTGACGAAGCACATCAGTAGTGAAATTTCTAGCTGAGATTTTTTGCACAAAGAGCACAATAGTTAAAAAGAAAATAATTGTCAAAGACAGCAAAGCTAGTCAGTCTCACCTGACGAATCAGCTGCATGATTCCCTTTGCATCAGCATGCGCACTGAATGACATGTACTGAACTGAAAGCTTGACATCAATCTGACGGAAAACATTTATAGAAACCGATAGATGAAAGGACACCCAGTAAAAAACAAGATAAAAGAACTCTGCATTAAAGAGCTGTCGAAGGTAAGTTGAAAACAGTTGTACAAACAAAGAGTCACGACAGATAACCATGGTATATAATAATCATGTATTTTTATGACATGCAAAAAAACCTGCAACTTAAAGGTAATCTCAAATTAATTGGTGTACAAAGGTAGAAAAACCACCAGAAAAGTAAAAATAAGCCATAAAGAAAAGGAAATGATTAATAGTGGGGAAGACTGAGATACTTTTGAGACAACAGTTTATTTCGAGGCGACGTGTTATTTATGTCATGTCATTCCATGATATGGTGAATTTGGTGAACATTTCATAACTTACGACACTTTTCTTGTCCAGTTCAATTTTCTTCTGTCCAGACAACACCTTATGACCCACAGTTCCAGCAACACAATACCCAGGAATTACAACCTGCAATTTCACACAAGAGCGTGGTTTCAATTACACATGAGCAGAATATTATTTGCAGCAAAACACAGGCAGACATTTGCAGGCCACGTGGTGGGCTTGGAAAACGAAGAACAATAATAAAATTCTATTTTAAGAACCGACTATTTTCTTGTGCAAGAATTTCGTGTTGTTTAGAATCACCAACATGGCCACCATGAAGAAGCTCTACAAGCAGCTAACCTACATGAACGGGGGAAGGGGGGAATGGGTCACACTTGTAAATGGGAGTTATTAACTACTTATTAACCGAGAGTGAGGTCTTTACGGGGTGACGATAGCGAGGTCAATACGGCAAAGCCCAGGTTTGAGATTTTGAAGTAAAGACTGAATATTCAAGGTTAATACGTTGTTTATTATATGGCTTTTTCCTTTGGTTTTGCGAATCTGTAATCGGCCCGTGGGCATTACGGGAGATTGTTATATGGCTGTGTCTCACAAGATAATTTGGTTTTATCAACTGAGTTGATCATGTGAAATGGCCACGATAAAGAGATTCGAAAGCTGACGTTTCGAGCGTCAGCCCTTCGTCGGAGCGAATCCGTTCGCTTCGACCTTTTCTATGAGCTTTCCAAGTTTTCCATGACCTAAGTTAAGCAGTCGTTCTCACAGTAGTATCAAACAAATCACTCATTTCTCGTATGTTCCAGCATTATAATGCATCAAATGTATGCTTGTGTCTATTTCTACTGAAAGTAAAGACTGTTGCTAAATTCCATGACTTTTCAGGCCTGGAAATTGAAATAATAAATTCCATGACTTTCCAGGTTTTACATGACCTGGGCGAATCCTGTGCACTCACCACCTCGGTCAAGATTCTCCCATACAGACCTCCTACTCGGTTAATAAGAGCTAAATAACGCCCTAGAATTGGTCAATCAGAGCGCGTGTTACATCGGCTACAAACACAAGGCATATAATAATGAATATTATTATATGGTATTGATGACCATAATCACAAGTTTCACTATGCTCCCATATGATCTGCCAGGCTAAACATGCAGCTTTGACTTCATTTTTTTCAGAGTGATAGAGTTATACCATGTTCTTCTCATCTGAGGCCCATTTCTTGAAAATCTGCAGTGACAAACCCGCATGCAGCATACCAGGTGTTGCAAAAACAACCTGCAACAAAAAGTTACACATAAGCTTTAATTTTTTTTTACACACGAAACGACATCTGGATGTATTTCCCTACATGTGAGTACAAAGTGATCAGTAGAAGACAGAATCATTCATTCATAGCATCAATAAACTTCCAGCATTGCTGCAATCAGCGTTTTTCTCTTAAATAGACTTGTCAGGAATAGGGTTAACTTAACATGGAATTGTTCATAGGTAACAGTCATCTATAACATACAGAAAGGTAAAACCCCAAGACTGCCATACACTGCAGTCGAGTTATGATGCTATGAAGTACAGATCTTCAAGTAATGATGCTTGAAAATGAAGCTAAATTGTACATACTTAGTGTTAAACAAATGCAAGAGATATGTACCTTGTTACAAAGATAATTTAATAGCAACAAAATAAATTGACTGAGCATTGCACTAATTATTTGACGTTATTGTTACCATTGGTCCTGGATTGTCAATGTATGATCTGTCAAAAGGCTGAAAAAGAACGAGTAAGCTTTACACAAAAGAAACTGCTCGGAAGTCAATTCAGTTAACAGAGAAATTACAAACTGGTTTAGTCTGTGCAACACAACAGATTTATAAACAAGCTAAATTTCTTTTTTTAGCACTAAACACATGGCAATATGACATGAAACTGGAAGAAATGAATGTTATGGACTTGACATTAATATTATAAATAACTGCACATGGCTGTAAGAGTGGTACAGGGGAGACGAGGCCTAATTTATTGGCTGTAGAGGACTTAAAGTTGTCAATTCTTGCTGACGGGAAATTGAATGAAATTTGAAAAAATTCACTCAGAGTTCATGGTTTCAACATACCTTGATGTGTTTGAAATCAAACATGTTTCTTTGGACAAACGTGTTCTTTATTTTCTGGTTAGTCCATGTCACAAATAACTTGTAGTAATGGTTTGCCTAAACCGAGCACAGCGTGCTGATTAATATTACATGTATGTTATTATCAAACAGAAGGATTGATAAGCCATAAGCTATCTTCATGTATGACATCACAGCATTCATAGAGTCAATCAATCAATCAATCAATCAATCAATCATTTATTTTACCATGTTACATCAAAGAGCTAAAAAACTCATTCAAAATACGAACATGTATAAATAAGGTCTATAACAATTACAGCCATATAATATTATTCAAATTTAAAAACAACAAAAAGCCACATACTAAAAATGTGTCTAGGGAAACTATAACACTCGTTCTAAAAACAGTTAAAAGCTACAATCATGCACTATAAGACACGTTCGAAAAACCTGCAGTTTACTTCTGAAGTCATTAGCATCACTTGAAAGACGCACATGAGAAGGCATACTGTTCCAGCGCAAACTGTTCCATAACTTAGTTAATGGATAAGCGAAATAATTCTTCTTAAATTTAAGATAAAATTTGGGTAATTCGAAATTAAAGCCCTCGCCTCTTAGCCTATATCGTGTGTGCCTGTATTTAAAAAGGCTTCCAATATAAGAAGGTCATATACCATCATTTACGGCCTAGTCAGGACAACAATGCCAAGCCACATCAAACATTAAGTTATTTTTGAACCTAACTTATTTGAGCTTCTAGTTCATACAATTCTGGGGTTTTGAAAATCTTCAAGCAGCATCTTCTAACACCTTACTAAAAATACAGCACTGTGATCAAGTACTTAGTAAGCCCTCAAAGCCATCTTACAATCATTACTAATCCCAATTGGTCAAATAAAACCAATTTATAATCCATTAGTTCCATTTCACTATAAAGTACCTTTTCAGTGAGCCCTGTCGAAAAATATATCGGTGCTTTTAAATTCATTCTGTCCCTGAAATGCAAGAGCATGCATGTGATCAGCTCCCATTTCTTCATTTGTCTATCCACTGACAAGTCAATCTTTACTTTTGGCTTGTAGGTTTTTTGCTTCTGTTAGCCATTTTGGCTATCAATGAACAATGTTTAGAAAAAAAAAAGGACTCTTACCAATATGTTTCCAATAAAATACAAAGTTCCTGAGCTCGTCCCAATGCAAACACTGGAATCAACACCTGTTTGACACAAATAAATGTACAAACTAAAAGACACAAAATTAAATTTAACACTACAAGCTGAGAAAAATATTAAATATTTTAATGACCAAACACATTTCACAGCATGTACAGTGTAACATGTGCATTGACACACTACAAGGGAGTCTATCAATGAATAACTTTCCCTAAGTTTTTTACAGTCTTACCTTCCCACCTTTGTCCATCGATTCGTGAACCTTCTTTAGAAAGTCTCGCTCTCTGCATCTGTGTGAAATTTAAGATTGTTAAGACAAACCCTAAGCTCCATATATCAATACATGAAATTGTGATTATTTATTATAACAATGTTTTGTGGAGCATCAAAATGGACAAAAGGGGCTATGTCACGCTATTTTAGGTAATTTTGTCAATTATGAGCTCTTAACGTCAAATTGGTAGTGCTAGAGTCTTTCAATTGCAAAATCATGGCCACATAACAAATGAGAATGATCTTCAAGCTGTGTAAATAACATTTTGATATAAACTGAGATAAACTCACAAAAAAAGTCAGGCCAATGTTTTTCAAGTTTACCCAAATGCAATCCATTTAAATCCTCTCTAGTTTTGTCCATCCATGTCCCTTCTTGGCTTCCTGTGCTTTGTTTGAGTTCTTTCTATAGTTTTCAGCCATTCTTGTGATATTTTAGTTAATTCTATGACCATTTGATCAGTGCTGAAATTGCCTACAATTTTTTTGCATGACCTAGTCCCTTTATGGTGGCTCCATTAGTATTTTGGGTACACTCATTTTACAGGGGGACAAACCTAGGGTTATTATTATTTTTGCTTTAATGCAATAGCTAGACATGCATGTACACTTTTGGAAGGCTTTTAACAAGCATTTACACTGTAAGTCATAATACCATAGAATTTCAAGTAAACAACAAAACTTTTAAAGACATGTTTTGACAGATTCTCCTGCCATCTTCTTTTAAACTTACGATTTTTGTTGTTTAATTGAAATTCTTGACTTGCCTGCTACTAACAAGACCATAGAATTTGATTTAAACAAGAAAATATATTTTTAGTAATATTAGTGCTTATATATAAAGACCTTTATCACTTAATGTGATGTACCACAGTCAAGTAATTATTTTGAGGATCATGGTAATCCCCTGTGTGGGCAAACGTTTTGCCAGAAAGATAATTTTACTTGGTCATGACATTTACTGTTCTAGTGTTTGATTGCCTTTAAGTGTCTCAGTCTATACAACTTAATCTTTTATTCACTTTGTCAAACCACTGTCACACCCATGGAGCTAGAATTTCTTTTGCTTTGAGGCAATGAACTATTAATGAGAATTTGAGAACTTAATTCAAAAGTTTCCCAACATTTGGAACCCTGAGAGACAATTGAAGGCACTTGATTTTCAGATGTAACACTGCGAGCAGTAATATTATTATAATACATGTACAAGTTATACAAGACAACAAACCTTTTGGAGTCTCTGATAGTTGTGGCATAAGTTGATTCAGTTATCAGTACATCTGGTCTGCATTTGTCAATCCAAGCTGCTCTACAAAAAACATGCATTTGACAGTAAGGCAATTACAGGAACCTAAGAGGCCTTGCATAGTTTTCAGGGTTTTCAATAAAATTTTAAGTAGGCGGATGGTAGAAGAGTAGTAGGCGGCTGTAACAATTAAGGGGCCATAAGGGCCAGTGTTCTAGGGGGGTCTGGGGGCATGCCCCCTCCAGAAAATTTTTAAATCTAGAAGGTCGGAAATGCCATTTCCAACACACTAGGCACCAAAATGAGTACAACAGACGATGAATATTTCTTAACCTCAAAAACGACTTTTTTAATTTTTCTACACAACTAATAGACCATAAAGGAGGATTTGTATTCATTATCCTGTAATTTTAAGACCACTGTAATAGCAGACGCACTATACTGAAAACTGGATACTATTTAAACCATTCAGGATACAATATATCGACTGTCATAATTTATAAATAAATATGTATTATCATATTGAATATTATTTTTTTGACAACAGCAACTATTATTTTTTTAAATGAACTGAAGTTTTCTGTTACAAGGATTATATCTGATACGAATCATTGAAATTATCTATATTGTCAATCTATATTGTCAAATTGTCTATATTGTCAATCATGCATGTTTTCTCACTGTTTTTCCATATTGTAACATCAAACCATATTTCTGGGTCAGGGATTTCATTAACTTAATAAGCTGAAGGGCAAGACTTTCTAAAAAGAAAGCACACAGACAACCAAAAACCAGTCAGAGCCGTAGAATAAGAGGTTTGTCCCAAAATAGAACAGTCACCATAACAATGAGTGCATTGCCAGCTCAGAGGCTGTGACCAATGATTGGTCCTAATTAAATCATTATACTTGTCTAAGATACAAACATTAAGGAATTAGACTTACCCCAGATGTCTGTCAGGTGTCATATTGTAGTCCCCCTATGAACAGGTATGTAACATCAGTGGAATACTTTGCAACATAATTAAGTGGCAGGGGCTGCAGCGGCGGCAGCTGCAGTGGTGGTTGTAGTAGTAGTAGTAGTAGTAGTAGTAGTAGTAGTTAAGTATGTTTTTCAATCTTATAGCAAAGATATCAGTGACATCACCTATTGTTATTAATATGCCAACCAGAGAACTACTGGCTGTTGAAACAAAGAGCTCTTTTGTTTAACGCTTTACAGATTTAAATAACAAAAACAATGTTTGTAAACATATAGATGACATGCACATGTACTCACAGTATACACCAGTGACTCTGTTCCAACTCTCATGTGAAACATGGCTGCTCCAAGTACATGGCCAGCATAGTATGCCTTGATTTCTAGCTCATCATCAACCTGGTCATCAAAAAACATAACACTATTTATTAATATACAAGTAGTAATTAGTGATTAGGAAAATACATTCAAGCAAAGGGGCAGAGTGCCTTTATACAGGTTAAATTTAAGAGTTTAGTAAGGTGAAATGTGTTATTAAAAAATCTGAAATAATCAGTGTCAGAGTTATATCTCAGTACCTTTCTGGCTATAAGCTGGAAAAAACATGAGAAAGTATTTTAATTTGTTAAATTGGTTTGTCCAAGACTTTAATAAACTGTTTTTGAAAACATTATTATAATAATCTGATTACATTAATGGGTAGCACCACATCCCTACTACAACTCTTTCCAGAAGGAATGAATACTGGAGAATTGAGTGATTCAAATGGAGCCAGATCTACATGTACATCTCCTGAAAATCAATTTCCTATGACACTTCCCAGATAGAAAATAAAACTTGGAACATATATAATTATGACTGTTGTTTACCTTGACTGTCTGGTGTAGGTTGACAGTGATCACCTTTTTCATGCAATCTTTGATCATCTAGAAAAACAATTAGAGATTAGTTGACTTAAATCAAATCATTAAATCAACATGATTACAGTACATTAGAATGAATTAAGATCTGTACCATCAATTCATTAATGTCAAAGTCTTGGCAATGCACTAATTGAGTATGGCAAGGAAATTCAGATCTTATCTATTGTAGGGGATTGACATATGCAAGCAGTTGAAAAATGATCCATGTCCTGTACAGAAAACTAAAGCAAAAACTTTAGTCAAGCCATGTTTTCTCCTGTGCGCTATAATTCTTTGCCATATTTATTCAATGCCAACAGACACACTATACAGAACAGCTACATGTCATGCACAGAATATTCATAATTCTTTTATCTTGATCATAAAGTACGTGTTGAGCCACAGCTTACTCACCAAAACTTAAAGCAGGAGACAGACTGTGCTCCATCATACAGTTGATAACTTGAGAAAATACAAAAACTATGAAACGTCCATTTACCAAAAAGTACTTCTTCTTGACTCAAAAAAGAGCAAGAAAAAATCCCCCTGGCTGAATAACAAGTTGATTGTCAACATTCAAAAACACCCAAAATAGCAGTGCGGGGAAAAGATGGCTACAAGTGTGATGGTAGCTGACAGAGCCCACAAACCTGTGAAGTGAAAAAATTGGTCTCTCCTTTCCTTTCGACTGTGATTTTCCTGTAATCTTCCTGTTTAATATAAAGCACTTGTAAAAATAAAATCAATTAAATTTTGTTGTTTTCAACACCAAGTTCACAAGGCTCATGTCATTGTGTTTATCAGCCCAGCAACTGTGCTATGAAATCACACATTTTGTAGCAGTGATCTGTAACCTCATGACTCTGTCCCCCCCAGAAAGAGATATTTATTTATAAATTAATGAAAAATGGTTTTCATTTATGAAATACCAGTCCTGATAAATTTGTACTAAACCCAGCTCACTTTTTTCCTCCACCCATACCCAGAAATGCGTAATATATGGCTGGTAGAGCATGGATGTTTCTTGAGTCTGCTAGATTCAACTTTATGACACTGGGATTTGAAAAAGCTTGTTTTACTAATATTAGCCTTACCAATAGGATAGGACATATAGCCTTAGTTGGGTGTGTCATGTAGATAGGTCCATCATAGCCAACCATCTCTGAGAAATATGGTAAAGCACCACAGTGATCTAAATGAAAATGGCTGAAGAGAAAAACAAACTCATTAATCAATAAAAGATCTCCAATCAATGGATACCTTGTGAAAAATTCAAATTATGTGGAAATTTTATTAAATCTCAATCTTTCCCAAAAGGATCCAATATTATTTGAAAGTTTTAATAAAAGCAAAACACTTAAAGTGCCACTATGTCGAAAATCACATCCTTCAAATCTGAGCCATCTTAACTTTCTGGTTCTAGTTTTATATTTCATCCAGAGCATCGGGCATTCGGTCTCAGTGGACCAAAAATGTGGCAGCTCTGCGAACAATATTGCACCAAAAACTGTATACTGAATGCTAAAAAGGAAAGAAAAATGAATATCACAGCTCAGATACCAAAGCTGAAAATTGGATATTTTAAGTGCAAAAACCAAAAAACTGATATAAAAAATGAACAAACCACAACAAAAAACCCACTGCTCCCTATCGCTCAATGTACAATGTATTAAACAGACTGATTTATCCTTTAAGTTGTTGAGTTCAGGGCTCAGCTAACCTGATAATCACGCAATCCAGATGCTGTGTTAAGCGGCCTGCTCTAGTGATGTATGAAAAATCAGGGAAGCGTCTCTACGATCAAGCAAAACATTTATTTTTCAGACTGTTATTATCTCAAAAATCCCCCTTTAACTGATTTAAAATGAGTCTCTAATGCTGACTTTATTTTTCTCTGTGTCTGCACCTCTTCCTAGGTGATGCAGAAAAATAACATGAATATGTTATAAATGTAAGAATTCAAAGTAATAAGCCTGGGGAAGATAGTGAACTAAAAATGTGATGATGTAAAAGAAAGAAAATACCTCATCATTATATCCCATGTGCATTCCACAGTCAAGCATGATATTCTTTCCACCAATAGTCACAAGGATACAACTGCGCCCAACATCTTCAAGATTAAAGTGTGTGTACGCATGACTGTTTAATAATTATCCAGATTACCATACAAAATTTACAAAAAAAAATTAAAAGGGACCAAACACAGAAACAGGGCTGTCATTAAGTTTTGAGTCAACTGTTGCTTTGATCTTAACACTCCTAACAAACTTGCTACTTTGTAACCTGTGTAAATTGTATCAACAACACAAGAGTTCAAATGCTCATCAAGCATACTCAGCTGTGACAGGTCATCAGAGTTCCCACTAGTTTTGATAGTTAAAAGGTCCTAGTGACACCCAGTTCCAAAGAGTTGGGGTTTCTTTTCACTTTTCATTGCCTATTACCAAATTTGTGGAACTTTTCGGAACAGAACTTTTCCTGCATCTCAAGGACGCACTTTGCCAAAAAGTTGTGCATCCTTTTCATTTTTTGTGAGTACAAGGTACACACCTGTGCGCTAATGGGTACTCTGAGGTGTTACGGGTCACGGCCTTCAATGACAGCCTTGCATATGTAAGGTAAAGCCTGTATTTGAGCCAAGTGGACCGTCAGGCCAGAGCTTATTCTGGTTTCCGTAGCATGAAGCGACTAGGCGTATTTCTACTCCCCCCTGGATGGGATGCTAGTCCATTGCAGGGTTACACCCAGCATTAAGCTCACCGGTACCCATTTATACAACTGGGTGGAGAGTGGCACTGTGAGAGGGCCTTGCATTGCCCAAGAACACAACGCAATGCCCTCCCTGGCCAGGGCTTGAACTGCCCGGAGATGAGTGCACTAACCATGAGGCCACCGCGCCTCCCCCATTTGTAGGATGTTTGAAAAGTAAACTTACTGAATAAAATTGTCTAAAGCATGGTCTAATTGCTCATTGAGCATTACTTTTAATTATTGAAAAATCTGTCCAGTATAACCTGATGTTACTTTGTTGATTATCTGGAGTATCAAGAAACATAGTTAATTGTCATGAGAATCTAGGATAGAATAAATATATCTTATGAGACGTTTTGGAGTCTAGTATCGCTGTATATTTTTACGAGTTGTGCAGTATTTTGACGAGTCCGTAGGGCGAGTCAAAATACAAACGAGTAAAAACATACAGCGATACTATACACCAAAACGTCTAATAAGAGATTTATTATCCAACGATTTCTTTTCCCAAAGTTCTGACTTGCCAAGGTTTTGAACTTCACGGGGTCAGGAGGAATGAGACGAGTACAAATATCTGATATTTGTACTTGTTTCGCGCGGTATTTGTACTCTAGGAAGCAGACTTGGATAATAAGTCCCTATACTTGTCATGACTTGCCTCTAAAGAGGCTGCCAAATTATATTTGTCCAGTACTTTACTTGTTAGTTGTATAAAAATAAATTAATAAACTAAGATTAATACATCAGATCTACTTCATGGAGTGGCTTGTTGTCCACTGTTCCCAGATCAAATTGGAATTTAGTTTTTACAGGTACATGTTGGTTTTGCGTGTTTCTTCAAAACAACCCAAACGCAGACTGCGGGTAAAATGCAGACTGAGGCTGCAGACTGAGGATAAAATGCAGGTATGGGGATGACATCGAGGTGAAAGGACGTGTCCGAGCTCTCTCCTAAAGACTGATTTTAAATGCGCTATCAAGATGTGATAACGCGTTTCTTTGTATGCTTTTTACTTTGAAGAGGCGAATGAGTATTAAAACTAGGTCTAAATCAAAAAAAGAGAGCGAGATGTCAGCAACCGAAGGCAAATTTGACGCTGTTCTGACTAAGATGGACGCCAAGATGGACAACTTGTTAAAGGCGAAAGCCGAACAAGAGGTAAAGTTGAATTCCATTCTTGAGAAACTAGAGAACCTCGAAATAAGTCAGAAGAAGACTGCGGATGACGTTAAAGATTTGAAGCAGAGCTACGGTTTTTTAGAAGAACAAGTCACTGAAGTCAAAAGCGACATTGCAGAGAAGGCGTCCCGCAGGGAGTTAACCAAACTTGAGAAAAAAATAGATGACCTCGAAAACCGTTCCAAGAGGAATAATATCGTTATATGGGGTTTGCGAGAAGACGCAGAGAAGGAATACGACTCTCTAGAGCTCTTTCTGGCCCACAACTTCTTTGGAAACCATATGGGAATCGAAGACATCGAGGTGATGAGGGCACATCGCACGAAT
>CAXHUQ010000936.1:0-15000 GCA_964020085.1 Micromussa lordhowensis | reverse complement strand
GGTGATACTTACCACTGAATAGTAAATTTATTATTTATCTAGGTATATGAATTTTATCTACCCTTTCAACAGTTAACTGGGTCCATCCAGATAGGCTACTTTTAATATGAACTAAAGCTTGTTACAATCACCTCCTATCCAGCAAGTTTACTTTCTTCATTCTTTTGTCTGTTATAGAAATCAGGACCTAGAAAGAAGTGTTCAGGTAGGTTCTTTGTTTAGCTAGTGTTTACCTGACACGCTTGAGTTATCAGGAGATGAGAACAATACTTATGACCTTTTTTGGGGAATAACACAGTAGGCATTTCAATCTGGTTTATTGCAGAAAAGAGAAAAACTACTTTTGTCGGGAACAATTCTTTATTCTTTTCCAATATAGTAAATCATAACAGATCTGAAGGGAATAATAATAAAAAAAAAAACAAAACAACAAATTACTATCAAATGATGGACTACTGCACTTATAGAGTTGCAACATGTTACTCTTCTTTCAGAAATAGTTTGTTAATTGTCTCGGGTGTTTTACAACCAATAATTGTCCAATTAGGTTCAAGTTATCAAGGGTAAATTTATAATAAAAATGAGGCTGAAGGGATAAAATATCACTTCAAGTTAGATTGTACATGTGGCAACAGAGACTTTTGAGCTCCCAATGAAGGGTAACATTATTAAAGTGCAACTAAGGCCCTCCACAGACTAGAGATTTAGTTGTCGACATTTATCTGTGATCGACAGCTAAAAGTTATCGACAACTAAATAAGTACGATAAAGGGATTCCACACACTGGCGCTCAAATACTGATTTAGCAACCGATATACCGGGAGGTATATAGCGTGGAGATCTAAAAGTAGTTGACAACTAAAACAAAAGTTTTCACACACTAGAAAAACGCAAAAAAATGAGGCCGTCGACAACTATTAGATGTCGACAACTAAGCAGTTTCCCTTTTGGAAAAGGGAAACTGCTTAGTTGTCGACAACTAATAATTTGGGGTTTAGTTGTTGACAACTTGCACCACAGACTACGTTTTTTAGATGTCAATAACTTTTAGTTGTCGATCACAAATAGTTGTCGACAACTAAATCCCTAGTCTGTGGAGGGCCTAACCACCCAAATTTTTTTCATTTAATAAAATCTACTAGTTTTCCTAATTACTTCAGCGAAAAAAATTATCTTGATTGATAAAATCCCCGCAATTCTACAGGTGTTTAAAGTTATTATTTTCTGCCCCACGACCGAGCATAGTGGGATCTGGGTCTGGCTTCTTGTGACATCATCGAAGGACAAGGCTCAAAACACTGGAGACGTTTGACTGGGTTCTGAGTGCTATGAAAACATCTTTGGGCTATTTGTGCTTCATATTTTATAAAAAAATGGACAAGACTTTATGAGGAAAGAATTGTATCATCTAGTGATAAAATTCGGAGTCTAGTTACGATTAGGACGTTACGATTAGGACGGCTATGATTTCGAAGTGCGGGTCGCCAGTTGAGCCCGCAACACTGCCAGTCTTGAACGACTATTTGTCTGCCCATTTGGCTAATCTACTCATCTACATACAACACTTCTTTAAGTACTCTTACTGAACCCTTAAAAGTTCATAACGACGAGAGCATATTTTTGTGCTAATTATTCAAAAATGCGGAAAATTTTTTTTTTGCTTTGTTATTGCCTATTGACCATATGTATACAAAGTCAACTAGTGTGCACAAACATCAACATTACGAGTTACACAAATTTGCATTTTTCGTACCAGTAATGAAAAATCCTTTGACAAGATCTTGAAAAAAGGTTCAGTATGGTATCAGTTAAATGAATACATGTACATTTCTCCTTCACTGTTCTTTTGTTTTAAAAGTCTTTTATACATATGCAAATAATTGAGTGTTGCATTTTGGTCAAAATACAAGCTCATTCTCCTCCCAGGGTGCTTTAGCTTCCTTTCAGTGCTACAATCTCCGTCGAAAATTTAGACATCTGAAACGAAGACATCCGAAAACAGAAAACCGTAGAAATTACAAGTTAAACACACATCAAGCAGCAACAATGCTTAGTAATAATTATAATACGACATTAAACTTCATGCATTTTCTTCCCATTCTTAAACTGCTAGTATACTACTGGCCCGTCTTATCTGCTCTGTTTCGCTATGTAAACTAATTTGGTGTTGAAATTCTTGAGGGTTTCCTTGGGTAAACTTACTACGCATATTATTCTGGAACAGGAGGCAGAATTCGAACGCTAGATGCCCAAGTCTTCGTACTATGAAAACGGACCCTGTGTTAGCAAAAAGAACTGCTTACTTTTTAATGAGAATTTTCCAGCAGAGAAGGCTTATCGACTGTTAGAATATATTTTAGCATAAATTATTTATTGACAAATTTCCTGTACAGAAGGTGTTCTTTGTTATTCTGTCACGCAGTCCTAACTATGCATCAAAGGCGGCTAGCGTTCGAATTCTGCCTGCCATTCCAGTATGAAAACTAAGACCAGGGGTCTTCGTTTTCACATTACAAAAACGAAGATTGGTCTTAGGTCTTAGGTCTTCGTTTTCGAGGGTCTTCGTTTTTGTAACACCCTTGCACTAGAAGCTAGGGAGGAATGTACAGGCGGATGAAAATCCTAGGTTCTTAAAGAAGTGGCGAACTGAGATCTACTAACTGCTCTATGTCTGACTTCGCACAAATCTGCACACTGCTTTCTTTTTTTTCTCACTTCTGGCCAAGTGTCATTGGAATATACACTGTACATGTAGATGCTGAATGAAGAGGATTGCTCTCTCCTAAGCATGCTGTACGGCGAATCCCTCCAAAAACACATCTTCCTTGCATTCTGCAACAATTTTGAATCACACTGTCATATGTTCGCATATGTTCTTCTAAAAGTTAAACGTTGTTAGTCCTTCGATGATGTCACAGGCCAACTCACCCCATTCTTTGCTATTGCTTGGTCATGGGGCACAGAGAGGGCTAATTTTACGGACTTTGAAAAATTAACCAAAATAGCTACAATGATAATTTTTTTGCAGTGGCGATGAGAAATATGAGGAGATTTGTATGAGCGAAAAAAAAATTGGGGGGTTAGTTGCACTTTGATAGTAAATGTAAAAAGCAAATCCAGATTTGATTTCATTTGATTTTGGTTTGAGTGTGCACTAGAATCCAAGTTATACTATAGTAATGTTTAGACTGAAAATATTGACTAGACAGTACACCACTAAATACTGCAGCTCTTGATTTTAATGTGAATTTTTCATTTGATCCATTCCACAGCTTGTAAAATTATTGTTCATGAAAAATGTATAGCACAGCTGTATAGGGTGAGTTGAAAAGCTGTTTAAACGTTTAAAATATTAACCAATTTCAAGATGTCAGAATGATATTGTACAGTTTCAGATTTTTTGTTGATAATACTTTCCTTATTGTTTCCAATTATTGTGCCTACATGTGTTGATACATGTATTATTTTTAGTGGCTTTTGTCTGAGAATGCTGGACTCACCAATTGTGTGCTGACTGTTTGTTTCAGATTAACAAATGCAAACCAACATTTAGAGAAATCCATCCCAAGTCTTCTCATGAGGTAAGATTTTAGAGTTTCTGTAAGATTATTCCAAGCACCTTAGTGAACTTGACAGAACAGATTTCTTCAGTGTAAGGTAAATTTCTTTTTATTACACCTTTTTATTGTAAATTCAAACATGATTTGAATTCTATTCTTAATAAAGACCACTGGTAAATGACAGACCTCCTTTCGCCATCTCAATTTACATGTACCTCTAAAGTAGTATTTTTTGTTAAAGTTCCCCTGGGCAACAATTCAGATTCAATTGAGCAGCTAGGTCCTGGTAAAGTGTAAAAGTTTTGTGCCAATTGTTTGGGTTCTAGACTCAAATTATCATCATCTCTGATACTATAATCACTTGACTACCATTCCTCTGGTTTGCAAATCAATATTTAACAATTATTCGCTGGAGGCAAAGTGAATATTGGTGAATGTTCACGACCCTGAGGTGAATAATTGTTTTAGTATAATTACTCTGGTGATTATAGAAATACCTAAACAAAGTATCAACCGAAAAACATTAAATTGTGTTTTTCGCATGTTTTAAATTCAGTTTGTTGTCGAAACCATTCTGTTAGATAAATAAAGTAAATAAAGTGTTGCCAGAATTTAATAGTTATTTTGATTTGACATTTTCACGGGAATTTAAAAGGTCATTTATGATATTTAGCACAATTTTGTTTTTGTCTAACCTTTGAAAAGTGTCGCTCCAAACTTTGGCATTTTGGTGTTTCTGGAAATACATGTAGCATTTTCTTTCAATCATTACATACAGGTATAGGTGGAACAGGGCACTCTCTTTCCTTCCTTCCTCCCTTCCTTCCTTCCTTCCGTCCGTCCTTCTATCGATTCCTGATAACTTTTTTTACATCCACTGACCAGTATATAAAGCAGTGGCAGTCACTTGCGCCCAAGTCGGAAAAGATTTATTTACCAAGTGATTTGTTTCTGTGGCAATGTTTCTTATCCGTGAAGTATTTCTGCACGGTCGACGGGATATGTTTTTTAGCTGGAAGTTCTTGCCAGCTGTTAAACCAATTCAATGCTGTTCAATGGGAGTAGCACCCTGTATGATTGACCTGAACGTAACACCAGGACACTAGTCGAATTGAAGTTTATATACGATTATAAGGAAAGACTTCAAGGTTCATTCTCCTTGACTGTATTGTTAGGGAAAGTCTTCCTTTGCAATCCTATCTGACACTTGTGATAACTTAGGGCTATAATAAGGCTAAACTACATGTACTTTGATTTTGAGATCGAGATGTGCGTTAAAATATGATATTTCATCAGAAAGCAAACGCTGCGTTTTGGTAAATGATTTTTTAAAGCAACTGAAAGGCAAACGCTGTGTTTTGATGAACTTTTTTTATATATATGTCTTAATAAGAAAAAAAAGTTAAAAAGAAACAAAATCTTTAGTGCCCCATAGGATTCAAATTCATAACCTCTCGCTTGACTGGCGATCATCTAAATTCTTTTTTTAATCAGCCATTAGAAGTTCATACTAGCAACCGGCTATTTTAGAAGAAAGCCATTCAGTTTCACCCGTTAATGAAGCTTGTTCAATGGCCGAAGGTTTTAACGGATAAACTTGTTATTAAGGTAAGATTCCTCATGAAAGATGACTATTTCGAGGCCACAGCAAACGATTTATGAACATTTTGGTCACGTCGGGCTGCTAAAAATATGTGATCCTTGCAAGTGGTTCGGGCACCAAGTTGCATTTCACTCTTAAATGTGCTACAAACATCAAAACCCATTTCTCCTCATGAGCAAAGTAATTGAAGGGTCTGATTTTAAATCCTCCAAACTTGTTCGCAGCCAAATGTTTCAGCTTTGTTTTCTGATCAGGAAGTTGATAATTACAAAACACCACCAATATCAGCTTTGGTTTATTGACCCAGTTTATTACTGCAAGAATGATTGTACATTGACTCTTAGCTTCAGGTTGAGTTAACATGCGTGCTGCACACTAACACACTAGTGTGCTGTGTCCTCTCGCTCACAAGGTTTTGTTTTTGAAGGTTAACAAGCTTTCCATGTTTGCCTGCTCACGCTTCATTGTTCAATGGCACGCGCTCTATTGTTATATGAAACAAAAGCATAATCTCATTAAAGTTCACAATTTTGTAATGTACAAACCTCAGTGCTTTGGGGTACCTGACTTATAAATGATGTTGAACAGTGAAGCTTTTATTTGATTTTGATTGTTCTCACTCTATTTATCATCTTGTTATTGGTAGTTTGTGGAAAATAGAAATGTTTTGAGTCCTTACTGGAAATCAGTTGAATCCTTGACTGTGTTTTCAAAAGCTGTGAGTTTGATTTAAAAAAGTAAATTAAACAACAGGAATTAAAGTCGTGTTTCCATTCAAAGCTTATTATGAATGAGGCCCTATTTTTTTATTAATGGGAGTATGCATACATGTACTTTGTAAACTTAAGGTTGTTGTGGTTGTAAGGGCATAGTGCAGACAAATAAATTTACTGGGAAATTTCTGTCTGCAATGCAGGCTCAGGGCAGAGGTAATTAAAATTCCTTGCTAATTAAAATGGCATGAGTGAGAGCAGGAATTTCTCAGGAATTATTAATAAAGTAGTTACAACCCTGGTGATTGGTGTCAATTCTCAACTGATAACAATTCCTTCACAGTTCACTGAAGAATAGTTCTCAGTTTCAGTTACATTATGTTCTAACTTACATGTTTATTGTAGTGACATGTGAACTTGGTTAGGCATAATTTTGTGACTGGTGGGTTGTTGTTTTGGGTATCCATCATCAAAAAAAAATGGAAAGACAGATTTTTGTCTTGTTTGCAGAAAGGCATCTGGGTTTATCTGTCATAATACTGGACCCCAAGAACAACCAAGTGTCTAATGACTACTTTCTAGTATGGCCAGTTGGTTGCCAGATTAGTACAACAGCTATATTCCTTCTCATTTGTTTTTGCACCTCCTTGAATACACTGGGTAAAGTTACAGTTATTATTTAAGCCAGCTGTTTCCATTCAACTATGTTGGTTGTCAAAGAAAAGACCTTGCTGGCCAATATAATAATTATTTAGGTTTTGAGGGTTATTTTATTTCTGTGAAAGTATTAAGTGATTGATGATGGTTTTTGTTTTAGAGTAATGTCCGTCATCACTGGGTTCATCGACGGAAACAAGAAGGCAAATGCCATCATTGTAGCAAGGTAAGATTGTTAAATGCCATTTACTCATGGTTGGTTTTCCAGTTCAGATGTGCTTCTCCAAACATTAAATGAAAGGGCCATTTTATTGTCCTTACACAAATGTGTATACTGTAACATTCTGCACTGCCCACACAATTTTCTTTATGGGTATCCCTGCATGTAGGGTTGTGTATATTTTGAAAGGTACAGAGAGGATATTCAAAATATGCACATTCTTGGTATGGACTTTGATACATAATCAAGTTTTAAACATTTAAGTTAATGCATATTAATTCACTTCTTTCATACTGTTAGTTTTCTTGGTATGGTATGGTATACAGGCTTTTTCTCTATTTACTCTTATAACAAAAGAAACAAAATCACCACTGAGAGAAAGTTAAGCTTGACAACCTCATCTCCTTCATCAAAGCCAGTGATGACTTGTTGTCTAAATTATGATGTTTTAATGATGAGAACAGTTCATGACAAATTGTCCAGTTGCTGTGAACATTAAATATTATATGTTGACATGTTTTTTTTCTTTTTCTGGCAGTCTTTCCAGCATAAGCTGTCCTTTCAGACCAAGGTAAATCATGTAATTTAATTACCGTTGTTTTTGGCATGAGAACATGGTGGCATGATCAACACTACTGTTGTTTGTAAATATCCTAGTTTATGACAAGTTTACAGAATTTTTGACATACTTTCAAATTATGACAAACCCTAGTGTCAACCATAAACAAGCATTTTCGTAGCTAAATGTAATATATCAAACACGAAAGACCGTGTTTGACTGCATTTCCAAACACTGAAAAGAGAGTTGAAAATATGGATAATTGCAGCGGAGTATTTTTGACAAACTTAGCTGAGTTTGGAACTGTGTTCAAACATGATCTTGAGTGTTTGATGTAATATATCAAACACGAGCGACAGTGTTTCATTGGGATATCCAAACACCGAGAAGAGAGTTGAAAATATGACGCGCAGCGGAGTATTTTTGACGAAATTTGAGGTGTTTGGATAGCCAATGAAACACTGTCTCGAGTGTTTGATATATCTTCTCAATCGAAGCAAAAACTTAGAAGAAAATCGAGAGGTAAAATCGTCAAAATCTATGCTAATTAAGACCGGGTATCAAAACCTCCTTCACGGTTGTGATTTTCTTTGTTTTAGCTTGATGAATTATTAATGAGTTTGAGAAATATCTTCTCAATCAAAACTAAAACTAAGGAGAAAATGAAAAAACAAACATAGAAATCAATGCTAGTAGACCATATTCATATTCTCGGTAGTGGACTGGAACTAGCTTGCAACTGAGGCTAATGCGGAGAATCTTTTTAAATGCAAATGACATTAATGAGCCTCCATTGCAAGCTATTTCCAGTCCACTACCGGGAATACAAATATGGTCTATCAAGATCAGATATCCAAACACCTTCACATTCGTGATTTCCTTTGTTTAAATGGGATGAATTAGTAAAATTGAGCTTGAGAAAGATCATTCATTGTTGATTTTTGGTATTAAATATGTATTTTTTTCCAACAGGATATCATTGCAATCAGCTGCTCATGGTGCAAAGCTGCTGTAAGTGGATTTCTTCACAATTTTCAGTCAAATTATTGTTGAGCATTGTCACTTGAATTTTTTGTTTTGGGAGAAACGTTTTAATTGATAATTTGGTAAATGTCAAATATAAACAGGTTATTAATTCAAATTTCTTTCAGTATCACAACAAAGTGGAGTGTTTCAAGATGCATAAAATTGATGAAATGTGTGACTTAGGAGCTCATGCAAACCTCATAGTTCCACCATCTTGGGTGGTAAAACTCCCTCCAAAAAGAGTAAGGACTTTCTTTGGATTATTTTGTTGAATTATTTTATTGAATTACTACATTTATTACATGTACATCTGATGCTCTGTACCATATTTTGTTGATTTGCCACTGTGGTATTAGACTGATTCAGTTCCACCACTGAATCACATTCCTTTGCTAAAAATATTTTTCCTTTAATTAGGCAAGAGCATCATCGATGAAAAGAAACAGCTTTAGAAAGAGACCTCTCAAGAGAAAATCAACAAAGGTTTGTTTAAAAAGTTATTTTGTGAAAAATTTTCACTTCAACTTGTCTTGACAGTAGCTGCAAACATTTCTTGTAGTGTGGCAAAAACATTGCTATAATTATTATTTATGGCCAAGTAATAATTAAATAATATATGTTTATTCATGAGAAGGTACTTAACAAATTGTACAATTCATGAAAGGTTAGCATGCTTTTTAGTATTACTTTTATTATGAATAGTTTGTTATTCTAATATTCTAATTGCTAAAAATTGTACTGCAAAAAGTTTTGAAAGTTATGCATGTAAACTGAATAAAAATAAATTAACATGAATTGTGGTGATTTAGCACGGTTAATGCAGAGCCCTTATCTCTAACTAAAGATTAATTTGCTAATATTTTCATTCAAGAACAACTTGAGCTTGGTTAAAAAATTTCACTTGCTTATTTACTATTACTAATAAACCCTTAAACAGAGTGACGGAAGTAGTGACAGTGGTGAAGATGATGAAGTGGTCGACATTCAATGGTTTCTTGAGCACAACACTTTTGCTGTTAATGTAAGGTCTTAAGGGAGCATAAATTAACATTTTTGACATAATAAAATTAACTCAGCTATTGCTTAAATTGGAAATCAGAAGGGTTATCATTGTTATAATTGCAATCAATTTAATGGAGCTGTTAATAAAAAAATGCATTAAAATAACTATTATTAATATTAACCATAATCTGGCTACCAATTGAACGTAGAATTAAAATTATTAAAAGGTTTCTGAAGAATCTTGTCTCAGGCATAACATGCTAGCATTAAAACATTTTCTATTATTAAGTAATTACACTTAAGAAGTGAAAAGAGCATACAATCAAAATAATCATGTAGCTATGGCATATTATGGTTGTGTGTCCAGAACAGATACATGTACATGTACCTAGTAAATCTTTTTTTTTTAATAAAGATCTATATTGTTCCATATTTGACTTAGTTCTTCTGATATTTGTGTGTTAAGGTAACTAAACCCTCTGCTCATTCATGGCAACTGAAACCATATTCATTCGTGTATTATTCAGGGAACCTAATCTTTTTTATCATTTTCAAAATAATGTGTAGCGGGTAATTTTTGTTAATCTGGCTTCTTTATTATTTTATATGTAATTAAGCTTAGATTGTAGTACATAGACGTACATTTTGTGCATAAATATAGGGTCCCTTATGACAATTAAAGTGGTATTATGAACTGTATTTGATGTTATTTGTGTTAGTTTGTATGAATGGTGAGATAAGGTCAAGACTTAGCTCGGACTTTTGTTTTTCTCCTTTTTTTAGGAGAAGAGACCCTTTGTGGTAAGCACTGGTTCATTTTGTTTTATGACATGTAATGTACTGCAAGTTGTATTTCTATATTGAATTAAATAATGTATTTGTTCAAACCTTTACTTTCTAAAGTATCCCTTATAACTGTTCATGCGAGTACTGTGCACTGTAAACACAATTTGTGCCATTTAGTTTTCACTTTAATTTCTTCAATATGTTTTCAATTATAACTTTGTGCTTTTAATTGTTATACTGTAAGTGTACATTTTTTTGTGATTTTATTAGATCAAACCTTCTGGTTCAGCTCAACGCAGGCCTCTACTTGTGTTTATTAACCCAAAGAGTGGTGGAAACCAGGTAACTTACTCAATGTTATTAACCTTTTAGAATCAAGAAATGACATTTATGATAATACTGCTATGGCATATGAGGAGTAAATGTGTCAGATCATGGTCACTCTGTGTGCTGTGAAGCAAAGTTTGCAGGTTATGTTCTACTCTTAAAGGGGCTACGTCACGGTATTTTGAGTTATGTCTACCATTGACAAAATTACCTCTAAATTCAAGGAAACCTGAAAATAATACTTTACAAAGATAGAAAAACACTAAAGAGATAATAATAAACCATAAAGGAACAAGGATGGTTAAGGATGGAGAAGATTGACACGGATTACAAACAACAAAATTGAAAAATTTAGGCTAAATGTTTTTCAACCGTTTAACCGTGACGCAGCTCCTTTAAAAGTTTCCTTAAAGTACATGTAGTTGTGTACTGTGGTTTTGTGGTTAATGTTTTCTGTAATATTTTCTGTAATATTTCTTGTATTATTTTTCTATCATAGGGTACGAAAATTATGCACAAATTTCAATGGATGCTGAACCCGAGACAAGTGTTTGATCTGTCAAAAGGAGGTCCCAGATTGGGGTACATATACTACTTAATTACACAGTATAGTCAAGCTACTTAGCTGTGCTGATAGCAGATCACACTCCACAAAGAGTTGTCACTGCAGAACACACCAATGCTGCTCAATCTTACAAATTAGACCACAACTTAACCAAATTCAGTCACAGTACAAACCATCTCACTCAAGGCAGAAACTAGTTTCTTTAGGTACAGTGCAAGTAAATTAATATTCCTTTAAGGTACATACAAAAACTTTGAAAAGATTTTTAGTTATAATAATAATTCATTAGTTGTAAGAGAAAAAGAATGAAACTTTAGTAGTCCTGCAATGTGTTTTCATGCTAATCGATTAGTAGATGCCTATGGTGCAATAATGTTCAAAGTTCTTGATGTGGTTTCATTTTTCCCTGCAGTTTGGAACTGTACAGAAAGGTTCCCAATCTTAGGATACTGGCATGCGGAGGAGATGGCACAGTAAGTTACAGAGTACTCTTGAAATGTTTACTGAACACCTATTGCTTACTATATATTAAGTCAGGAGTCTTCCAAGGCCAGTACTGGTATATATATTTAATTAGGTCCATGACAATCAAAACCAAAGAACTTAGAATTGCTTGATTTTTTAAGAGTTAAAAAAGTTAAAGTTAGTTTACCACTGTGACCCTATGTTATGCTTGTTTGTGGTTGTATAATTTTGTTTAATTCTATTTAATTTTCTAAAAAAAAATCAGGTTGGCTGGGTCCTGTCTGAACTCGACAAACAAAAAATTACACCTCCACCCCCTGTGGCTGTACTTCCACTTGGAACTGGTAATGACCTTTCAAGAGTTCTCAACTGGGGAGGGGTAGGTGACTCTGTTTAATATCAGCTTTCTCAGGTGACAGGTGACATTGTAACCTTTTGATAAAGTTAACTTGAGTCCAATTTCTAGGGAGACAGTATGGCCTTGGATTTGAAATCCATGAGGTCACAGGTTCAAGTCCTGTTCTGACCACTAGTTGGTGGTGTTCTTGTTGGTCCCAAGTTCATCTCCGTGGTGTGCTTTCAATAGCTAACTTGTCTGCCTTCTGCCAATTGAGATATTGAATAATGTTTTGTTCATTGATATTGTTTGTTTCACTGTTTTTTTTTTTTTGCCATTGGCCCTGAAAATCAAAGCCCCATTGGGGAAGTGATCTTTATTTTTTATTTACTTTACCAATAATGTTTGTAATTCAGCTGATGATTTGGCCCCCAAAATGGTGAAATTCACCTTTAAGAAACTCACCTAAAAATATTCTGGCAAACCAATTTCTCTCTTTTTGTCATACAGCGTGTGGGAACGCCATGACATAGACATCTTGGAACTTTCTCTCCTCAATTACCATAGAATTCCGAAAGTAACAGCCCCTGTTACCCTTGGATTTAACAGGCAAATTAGGGACCGTTACTCTTTAGTAGCTGTTACATGTACTTTCAGTTGTTTAAAAATGATTGTAAGTTTTAAACAAGGCTGACACATAACATGAAATTAAAAGTTCTGTTTATGTATGTTACTACATAAACAAAGCAAGCTCTATAGTACCTTAATTTGATGTTGGAACTCTAGGGCGAAAGTATAATAGACATATTATGTTGCAATGTTACCAATAACACTGTATCTTTTGACCCTGCTCCCAGACAAGTACGGCTGATAAATCATAGTTTCAAGATAAGCTAAGATAGACTCAGTTAAGTTCGATATAAAACCACAAATAAATAACTGCTTAAGTTGTTCAGTCCTGCAGTCATTCTGATCCATCTGTTTTGAGATATGTCCAGGTTTGACCCAAATTAGATGCACGCGAATTTCAATAAGCGTCATGAAGTGTCCCCTTGCTCTTCTCCCCAACTTTAACATCACTCGTTTCTCAGAATACAGACAATTAATGTCATAAAGTGTCCCCCAAATGCTGCTCCTCAAGTAAGGATTAACAGCTGCATTTACCCTAAGATAAAAATAACACTAACCTTTACCCTAACCTTATTGTTAGAAATAGGTAGCAAAGGCTTAGATTTAAAGGGACACTTTGTGTTAGATGTCAAAATTCGCCGTGCATCTAATTAGGGTCAAACCTGGACATAAGTGTCTGTTTTGCCCTTGAGATCGGAGTTTCTCTTCTAGTGATTTCTTCAAAGGGCCGTTACTTTCAGGAGGGCCCTTACTTTCGGGGGGACTGTTACTTTTGGGCTTCAATACGAAGGTAAAAAATTAATGTTACTTTCAGGGAGCCGTTATTTTCAGAGGCAGGGGCGTTGCTTTCGGAAATCTATGGTATTTCCACATTTGTGAAGCACTGTAGGCACTCTAGAAGCTTGACGTATTATTTAAGGTATTTATGCATAGTTTGCCTTGTTTTAATTGTTTGTAGGGCTACACAGATGAACCATTGTCTAGAATATTGACGCACATTCATGAGGGAAGTGTTGTCCAGCTTGACAGGTTAGCCACAAGTTGATAAAGTGAACTATTTTTTTTTCTGGCAATTCTTTTAATAAATGCTGTGTATCTTTTCTAGGTGGAATCTAGAAGTGTCACCAAATGATGCCGAGGAAGTTGACTCTGCTGATGAAGCAGTTGCCAAGGTGGTAAGATTATTGAATTTAGGTTTCAGTGTAATATTAATGTATGCTAATTAACCACCCATTCCAGGTGTGCTCACTTTGGTCAAGATCAAATTTGTATGCAAGTCATCGCAAGTTTTTCACTGTTTTGCCACCCAGCCCAAGTCAATGCAGGTTGAGTGACGTTCGTTCGTTGTTATAGCAACCAATTAGCTGATGAAATACAGGGTATTTACGGCACAGGAGCCAGTAGCCTTTTTTTTTCAACTTGCGTGTACTTGCAAGAAAACTTGGAAGTCCATTTGGCCACCCAATGCAAGTCTCAAGTTACAAACTGCTTGCAAGTTCATTTGGCCAGGACTTTAGCAAATATCATTGAGTGACGATGCAGCCCAGAAGTTTGGAGAGTAAGAAAGAAGTGCAAGAGTAACTTTAATTGGCTTCTTGACCGAGTGCTCTCCAAGCTTCCCAAATGCATTAAAAAATCTTGATGATGCACCTGCAGCTAAACACATGTTACATTGCCAGTTTCTCTGCGAAGCCAGTTAACTTTGCTCATGCCGCTAGCCTGAATCATTGGATTATGATACACACATGGTATACTATGTTTGATAGCATGGCTTTTTTTTAGATATTTGTTAGATATATGTAGATTACTTATTTTGTGCTGGCTGAGTTTCATTGTTGGAGCAAGTATTTTTGTGAACGTACAATACAACACTCTTATACTACTACTAGCTTGCTACAGGGAACCTACTAACTGGGGACACCTAACCCAATAACCTAGTTTACTGTGGTTCAATTTATTGAGGAAATGCCACATGGAGAATTCAAACTGAAAGTACAAGTCTGAAATCTAGATTTCCAAATAGGAACAGAATCAATTGTTACCAATACTTCCTTCTATTCTTCATTTTATTCTCTTTTTTTGTGGTTAGTTCCATGCACTGAGTAGTGTAACCTTGTCTTGGTTTGCAGCTCCCATTAAATGTCATGAATAACTATTTCAGTCTGGGATTTGATGCAGAAGTGTGTTTAGAATTTCATGAATCACGAGGTAGGTATTCCCTTGATGTTGAAACAAAAACACTGAATCGTGAAATTCTGTTTTCGTGTTTTAATGTTGTAAGGAAGTGAAGTGTAGGCCTGTAGCAAATTTGTCACTGCCTTTACTAAACAAAACAGTGACATAAATGTTATTCCCTTGATTCCGTATTATTCCTAGACACATGAAAATTTGTTGTCCTGTCAGCAATCTGTCTCTTATGAATAGACAGGACCTTGGGTGTCTGCCCATATTTATATGTTTAGTTCCTGTCGTATGTTAGCCTTGATTATATTATGCATTGCCATCTCACGGTTATCAATTTTGCTTTTACATTGTAGAGGCCAATCCAGA
>CAXHUQ010000935.1:0-19999 GCA_964020085.1 Micromussa lordhowensis | reverse complement strand
ATTAACAAGAAACACGTTTGTCTACACGAGAATGTACTCACATAGAATCTACAAGTTCGCAAAGTAATAAACTAATAAAATAAAAGATACGTTGAATTATTCTAAATCGTTGAGAAATAAACGTTACAAAATACTAAAGGGTTGTTGTTTACTTGACTATTCGTTACTTAAACCCTATAATAAAATATTTAAGTTAATTTGGACTTTCTAAGTGGACTTATTAATTTATAATAATGTACTAAAAGTTGGGCGAAATCTTATATTAAATAAGATAAAATTGGTTCTTACCCCGTTTTACTACAGCATTTAGCTGCTCTGTAGACTCATGTAGAGTTACTTACTACCGTATTGAATGGCCAAAGACAATTGCTTGAACTTGACACAATTCGAGCTACATATACAGAAAGACCATCCCTAGGGAAATAACAGCACATACGACACAGCTTAGCAGATTTTGACATGTACAATTCAAATCAAGAGTCGTCATCAATGGGATGTGTTTGACGTATGCGGGTCAGCAGGTGCAGTTTCTTGAACCTATTCTGAGGCTGGTCTAAGCAAATACGCCTTAAATTATAGCGCTGCCCGAATTCATGAATTAATCATGCCATTGTATTTTCGTTACTATGTAATCTAAATATGCTCTAATAATTATAAATCTATTATTAAAAATGTCTAACTTTTCCTAAAACTATCGTTGACTTTCATAAAATATCGAACTATTTTCGACCGAACAAGGTATTCAACCTTGTGACAAAAGCATATGTTTAAAACACGGAAATAATGGCTGACGAAATATAAAAGTTCTTAAATAAAACGATATTTCACGCATACCTAAGTCCCTAGGCGTTAAAAGTGCAAAAACATACTAAAAATAGAAATATCTCATCAAAACAAACAACGTAAGGTTCTGACAGCTTTATAGATCAAATAAAAAATAAAAGTAATAACATTTCCCATAACTCGTCAGAAATGTTATTTTTCTTGCTAGCCAGTCGGAGATTCCAAAAGAACAGGACTGGTATTCTCCACTTTTCTCACCCTTATCCTTAAACTTAAGTAAATCTCACCCTTAAACTTCACCCTTAACACAAAGCTCTATTCTCCGTTTTCCCTATCCTCAAGTGTGAGGTATTTGTTGAGTTAAGGGTAACCGCGACATTACCGTATATTTCAATCATGATTATTTTTATAAAATTATGTTGATTTTGACATTTTAGAAGTGAATACATATCAAAAAGTAATAATTTTGAATTTTATGTGATTTGATATTATATTAATGAAATATCAAGATGTTTCTTTATTTCAAAATAGTGTAACTTTTCTCAGAATCTATTTTGAAAACCAACCCTTACTTTTGAACAATTCTAGGGTTGCCAAACATATTCTACGGCGATTCTATACTTATAAATATAAAAGAAATGTACGTATTCATCATTAAAAGCAAAGAAAAAGAAAATTGAATATTGTTTATGTATAAATTGATATGAGAAAATCACAGGCTGCCAGTACCTTTAAATGTTGTCTACATATAATAAATAATATATATTATATAACATATGCGACATTACATACAGGACGTATTGACAGCCTGTGGAGAAAATAGTCTTTAGCATTTTTCATTTCAATTGATACACGAAAAGTCTGATGTTATTTTTATATTAAAGCGTTTAAAAGAGATTATAAAAATCTATTAACCGTTGAAATATATCGTCAAAATAATCATATACAGTCAAATCAACCGACTAGTATGCATATTATGAATAAATATCACAAATATATAACATTTTCCCTAGTTACCACCCATTTTAAGTTGGTATGTATCAACCTTACAGATTCTTAAGCTCACCCTTACTTTTTGAGGATAAGGGTAAGGATGAGGCAGGCGGAGAATAAGGTCACCCTTAAGTTTTCAAGTTTTTATGAAAAGTAAGGATACGTTTAAGGATAAATAGAGTGGAGAATATGGGTCCAGATACTTTGAGGAACAGATCCGTGGGGTGCCCCTGATTGATCTGTTTAATAATTTTATTATAGTTAGTATCTTGTATTAGTGTCAAACAATAAAGTATATTTGTTACCAATGCTTTGTTATAAATTGTAAAGAAAAAACTTGTCAATCGAAAGATATTACAGAATTATTTTGAACGTAGCACTTTTGTTTCCAATGTCTTCAAGTTTCATTGCATATTTGATTAGAAAGATAATCATTAACGGTAATTACACTAAAATTTGAAAACCTATACGAAAAGTCTTTATGTTATTATCAATGTGTAAATAAGAGCTGTGTTTCTTTCTTTTTAGTTTATTGTATGTGCGCATACAGTATATTAATCTATTCTTCGAAATCCAAGGTATTAATTTTTATCTTACACACTATTTTTTATATGGATAAAAAACGCAGCTGGTCTGTGTTTCTGAAATGTGAGCGATAATGCAAGAATTTAAAGGCTTCAAAGCTTCCGGGGGTCAATCCCATCATTGGTGTGTTTAGTTCCGGAGTTGAAGAGGTGGCGAGGTAGAGTAACTAGTAAGTGGTGCAAAGACGCATATTGCACGAAGTGTCAAATCGATTGCTACCACTCGAAACCTCCGTCAGTGACGTCACACAAACGTATTGTTTTTTTTTAATGAAAGTATCACGTTAGTTCCATGTAACTCAATACTGAGTTACATATCCCCCTTTTTTATACCCGTAAGGGTCACATTTTACTATGTGCGGTCAAAACAACAAAGTGTAGCATATGGCCGTTTCGTGATAATTAAAATATAATGTTTATTGATTTTTTTAGGTATTCTGTAGTCTTATGTGACGTATTTTGAGATAAGGCGGAGGTGACCACAAAGGCTCCCTAAAGAATTTATATCAGAAAACGTATAGGCCGATTTCTCGAAAACGTAGGCACGCACAATGGTTTCCATTCAATATGTCTCGGCTTGTACTTAGATCTTTCAAACCTTGATTATTATTTCATTAAATCGCAGCCAAAATAGAATTATTTCATATTTTAGAATAGAATAAAACATAGCAGAATACTCCCATTATCGCTCAGTTGTCACCTCCGAGGGACGTAACTAAGGAAAGCGGATATTGTAGACAGAAAAATGGCGGACGATAAGACATGAGAATAAAGGCATGCCCAACATAGTTTGATTAACTTAGAAAAATTACAAAAATCAAAATCTCACGTGGGCGATAATAGGAGTTTTACTTCCGTAAACAAAGACAAATATTTTCAAAAGTTGTTTTTTTAGTAGTACAAAAAAGAGCTGGCAAATAAAAAAGTACCGCACAAGTTTATCATATGTTGGGTTATGTGTTGGTATATTTGGTTAAGCACGCAACCCTCTGAGAAAGACCGCACACCTTTTAAAATTGAGATAAATACAAATTTGTTGTGACGTATGTGCTCATGAATATTCATGAGTCGGGTAAACAAATCTTAGCCAATGAAAATGCAAGGAACTCTATTGGTTTGATTACGTCATGAGGTGCGGCGTCCAATCAAATTAGAGCAAGGTTGGGGCAAAAAGGATAGGGCGCCATGTTTTATAAAAAGTGAAGTGTGAAATTACGGATATTATTCAAGTTTATGTGGATTAAAAAGGGCGAAAAGGTACGTGATATATATTAACAGTTAGATCATATGTCATAGATTCTTGTGATATATAATTTGGTATAAATCGTCCCTTTAGTTTTGCAAAAATATTGTGTTTAAAAACCCCGTTTAAACTTTGTCCCTCGATGTTAAGTTCGCTTATGTACGTGTATGAGTTACGAAAGGTTTAACAAGATATACACGTAAATATATGTGTGCAGTGAATGTGGCATAAAAGTGCGTATGCTTAGACGTGTTTATATTCTGTTTCAGTTTTTTCACGGTGTCTTAGAAGTGAATAAAACATCAGTGGAGAATATCGCCTTTGATTTCGAATTTTTGACTGCAAGGGCAGTTACAGTGAAAAAACTTGATGCCGAGCGATACGATAAATTCACACCGAGAATATGCACCCAACAAGCCCTAGAAATCGTGTCACGCAGTACTGCGTTAAGCGAAGAGAACAGACCGCGATTCTGTGCATGCGCAGACTGTGCGCACACGAGTGAGCGAAATAAGCAGATTTTCGCTCAGTGCACCACAGGGGAGAAATACCAGTGACTTTGAGCGGATATCTATAGCCGCGCTATCTTTCAGCAATATCGCGGAGCCGATCCGCGTGTATGCTGATTCATCCAACAAATTTCGTCACCAACTGCCTTCAGCTCATCATACAACACGAACCAATGATACTACCAGCTGAGCAACAACTGAATACAGCTACCTTGCCACGGCGGTGCTTGCAGCCACAACTCAACAACTTACCATCGGGAAAGCTGTGTTTCAACTTCGAAGTCAAGCTGAACGTTTGCAGGTGTATTGTGCAGAGAGCTGTGAGTAGTTGAAAGTTGGTTTAACAATTACATACTGTATCTAGAGAACGATAACTGATGTACGTTGAAGCTGTTGAAAGTCAAAGGTAATCAAGGGGTTTGCCAGTTTTATAAGTACGTCAATGTAATTGTACATGCAGTGTTGATACGCATTGAACAGTAGCTCATGATAAATACACATTGCAACCAATTGAAAGGATATGTTAGCTGACATTAAATCAAGCTAAGCTTCAAGCTAAGTGTTGTGTGTGGACTCAGTAAATGGTGATTTTGTGTGTTTATATGTATTGTGCATATGGTTGCATGGTAATAGCGTGGTTTGTATTTGCTAAATCCCATTAAAAGGTTAAAATAGTACAACAATGGAGACAGGTGACAAACATGATCCACAGCAGCCTGTTGCAGCTGCAGCTGAGGAATCACCCGCAGCTCTTGGTGGCGAGGAAATACCAGAACCGAGTTTACTGGAAGGTGTGACACAGGGTCAAGAGTAGCCCTTGGAGCCCACCCCTGCTGGTGAACTAGGGATTAGTTCAACGGAACAAAGTGTGAGTACTGGGATCTATCAATCCCCTCATCATCCCAGTGTTGAACCTGTCGGGATTGAGTTTATTCCTGATAGGTCAACACGTCCTCGAGTTCCTACATCGAAAGGACTCGAATACCAGCAGGATATAAGGAAAAGGGCTCTGAGGTCTGCAGTTACGAAATGGCGACATAGGCTTGACGCAGCAGAAGACCTCCTAGTCGATTGCGAGGATGCTCAAATATTGACTAGGGAAAGAGATCAATTATCCACCTTGTTTAAAGAGGTTCAGAATGCCGCCGGTAGCTTGTCAGAAGTTACCACAGTGGAAGATCCCATTGATCAATTTGAAGAAGAGTCCCGTCAGTTCCGGAAAAGAATAAATGGCAGAATCAACGAACTGAAGGAAGAGGTTCGATCGATCGATGATGTCAAGAAGATCCAAAGGGTCCTCGAAATGGTCCCGTACGTCAAGTCGTTCGTCAAAAACCCTCAAATTAGAAGCGGCAGCAAAGCAGCAGAGTTAAGGGTCCAGCTGCGCTACCATGAAGAAGAAGCAGAATTCTCCAAATTCAAGTTGAAAAAAGAGTTGGAGATTACTACTGCGCGCCTTCAGGCTATTGCTGAGGCCGATGATGATGAGGAATCGACAGACCTCAAGCAGCTGGAACCTGAAGAAGATGCCGACACTCGTGTAGAACGGTTTATTCGTGCCCTGCCTGCACAAGTTGATCTTGAAGGACCTCTTGTCAATGCACCTACTTATCCGGCAGCAACGTCTGTAGAGATTCAGATTATGGGGCCGACCGGTTTGGTGTCCACTGCAGGTACAGAGCAGACATTAGGGTTAGCGACAATGCAACCTACCAGCACTGTGGTTACTGCGCCTGTGATAACTTCCGTGCAGGCTGGAAACCTTGTAGGTCCGGCCGCAGGAGTACAGGCGGGCTTGCCTGTGTCAGTGTCTGTTCCAAATACTGGGGTTGCATTCGTGCCACAACCTGCACCAGCATTCTCTATTGGAGTGACTACATCAAATCGTCCTCAACATGATGTAGGTTATGGTTTGAACCCAGGTGCTCCACCATTTGTGCCATCCTACTCTATGGTTCAACAACCTAGTGGGACTACGCAGTCAATACATTTCTCGGAGCCAGTTTATGGTACTCCGATGTATTCAGCGCCTGTGACCTCTGTTGTGCCTACGTTTGGTCCACAAAATCAGAGATCTATGCAGCAAGAGTCAAACACTGTTTTAGATCTAGCTGAATATATGCTGGCGACAAGAGTACAGCCTCCTGAGCCGTCCATATTCAGCGGGGACCCACTTGAATATCCGGGATGGAAAAGTGCCTTCGAGGCGCTTGTGGAAAACAAACGCATTCCTGGTTGCGACAAGATTCACTACTTAAAACGGTATTTAAGTGGTGAAGCTCTTCAGTGTGTTGAGGGTCACTTTCTGTTTAGTACGGTAGAATCTTTCATCGCAGCAAAACGCGTGTTTGGATGAGAGGTATGGAGATTCTTACATCGTTGAAGATGCCTTTCGATCTAAGCTAGCAAAGTGGCCTAAAGTTCCTCCCATGAACAATAAGGCTTTAAGGCACTTCAGCGATTTTTTGCGTCAATGCTTATCTGCGATTCCTGCTATACCGAGCTTGTCTGTTCTCAACGATGTCCGTGAGAATCAGAAGCTACAAGAGAAGCTCCCTGAATGGGTAATACGTCATTGGGCAAGAATAGTCGCCCAGCACAGAGCTAGTCATAAAGGCTTCCCGAGTTTTGAGACATTCGTTAACTTTCTGGTGGAAGAAGCGAAGATTGCATGCGACCCTGCGATCATATCATTAAGCCGTGAGAAGAGCAAAGATACAAAACGCAAAGGGCAGCGGAAAACGAGCCAGGCACTGGCCACTGCTACGGCTAATGAAAAATCCGCGCAACAAGCAAAAACGGGCTCATCAAGCAATGCTGGTACTACCGAAAAGAAGAAGAAGTCTTGTTATCTTTGTAAAGGGACACATACGTTGGAAACCTGTCCAACGTTCTTGAAAAAGACCGTGGAAGAACGACGGGGTTATGTTCGTGCAGAAAAACTATGTTACGCATGTCTAGGGATCAAACATCGAGCCAAGGACTGCAGGTATAAAAAGAAGTGCAAGAAATGTAAACGAGAACATCCTACCTGCTTGCATGAAGAGAAAGTCGTTAGAGACGCCCGACAACATGCTGAGCACTCTACACAGACAAGCGATGAGCAATGCTCAGGAGGAAGTTGTTCTTCCACAAGGGCTGTGAATGCTGACGTAATGTCTTCGTCCGACCAGAGTCACGTTAGTTTCTTTGCAGGGGTTCCTGAAGGTTCCAATACGTCATTTATTGTTCCGGTTTACTTGTCTCATGTAGGTAAACCGGATCATGAAGAGCTTGTCTATGCCATGCTTGATCCTCAGTCGGATACGACCTTTATCTTGAACGAGACCTGCGAGAAACTTGGGGTGGATGGTGTAGAGACGTCTTTAAGACTGTCTACAATGTCGGCAATAAACCAAGTCATTTACCCCAGAAAGGTTGAGGGTCTTACAGTGCATGGATTAAGAGGCAACGCAGTTGTGAAGTTACCTCCCGCTTTTAGTAGACAGTCAGTTCCAGTGAACAAGGAAAATATACCCACTCCGGATACAGCAATCAAATGGCCTCATTTGAGACATTTGGCGAGTGAGATTCCGCCTCTTCAGGATGCCGAAGTTGGCCTCCTAATAGGAAATGATTGTCCGTTGGCATTATCCCCCACTTCACCCAAGGACTTCATACCAGCACCAGAATCTGGCGGACCTTACGCTCAGAAATCGGTTCTAGGCTGGGGAATTATTGGCTGTACTACACCTCTTTATGATTCAGCAACATGTCATCGTGTCATGACGGAATCATGTGGCTCAATGGGTACAGCAAAAGTGGTTCCTCAAATAAGGGCAAAAGAAGTAGTGTGCCCAGAGGAGCGATCATTCATATGGGACAATGGTTCAGAAGATCTTAACTGTGACAAAATCTCCTACCAAGATGCTAAGTTTCTGGAGAAAATGAACTCAGAAACAACTGTAACCAAAAGTGGACACTACGAAATGCCACTTCCTTTTAACGGAGACGAACCGAGTCTTCCAAACAATAGGGCGATTGCTGAGAAACGTTTAGTAGGGTTGAAACATAAAATGGCAAAGAACCAAGACTACCGTAGCGAATATGTCGGGTTCATGAAAGAGATAATAGCCAAGGGGTATGCAGAACAATGCAAGGAAGATCCAGTAGCAGATCATGTGTGGTATATACCGCACCACGGAGTGTACCATCCAAAGAAGAAAAAGATACGCGTGGTATTCGACTGTGGATCTGAATACCATGGAGTCAACCTGAACAGTCTGTTACTTCAGGGACCTGATCTTACAAACAAGCTCCTGGGAGTGTTATGTAGGTTCAGAAAAGAGAACATTGCAATTACTTGCGACATTCAAAAAATGTTCTTTCAATTCTACGTCCCAGAGAAGCATCGAGATTATTTGAGATTCCTGTGGTGGCCGAACGGGGACCTTAGTAAGCCACCAAGTGATTACAGGATGACTGTTCATCTATTTGGAGCCGTTTCCTCACCAGCTTGTGCAAACTACGGGTTGAAACGAGCAGCCGACGAAGGTGAAACGGAATTTGGTCAAGAAGCTGCAAACTTCATCAGGAATAGCTTTTACGTGGACGATGGTCTAACGTCGGTAGCAACTGATGAGGAGGCTTTTCAGTTAGTTACAAAGACTAAAGACCTATGTGCATCTCGTGGCATTCGCCTGCATAAGTTTGCGTCTAATTCCGAAAAGGTTCTTGAGTCAATTCCTGTGGACGACCGTGCTGAATCACTTCAAAACACGCATCTCCCTACCTCGAGTAACGTAATTGAACGTGCGTTGGGAATCGAGTGGAATATCCAACTGGATTGTTTCCAGTTCAAAATAGTCATTAAAGATAGGCCTTTAACACGACGCGGGATTTTATCAGCAGTGGGATCTTTATTTGATCCATTGGGGTTCTTCGCGCCAGTGGTGTTGCTGGGAAGAACTATCTTACAAGAGATATGTCGTCTCAAGGCCGATTGGGATGATCAGCTTCCTGACACCATTATTCAAAAATGGTTAAAATGGAAACATGATCTACAGCAACTGGAAAAAGTCCAAGTGAATAGATGCTATAAGCCCAAACAATTTGGAAAAGTAGCGAAGATGGAGATTCATCACTTCAGTGACGCAAGTTCTACCGGATATGGACAAGTGTCATACATGTGAATAGTGAATGAGCTGGGACACGTTCATTGCAGCTTTTTGTTAGGCAAGGCTAGGGTAGCACCGTTGAAGGTCATCACTATCCCAAGGCTGGAGCTGTGTGCAGCCGTGCTTTCGGTGAAACAGAGTGCGTTTCTTCAAAGGGAGTTAGGACTGCAGAATGTGGAAGAAATATTCTGGTCTGACAGCCAAGTAGTGCTGGGATACATCAACAACGATGTTAGAAGGTTCCATGTTTTTGTTGCTAATCGTATTCAACAAATAAGGAACCATTCAGAACCAGAACAGTGGCGGTATGTGAGTTCAAAGGACAATCCTGCAGACTCTGCATCTCGTGGATTATTTCCATCAGAATTTGTAGAGAGATCGTCGTGGCTGACAGGTCCAGAGTTTTTGTGGGAAAGGAACCTTCCACGGGTTGATAAAATTAAGCACAGTTCTGAGTTATCCCCAGATGATCCAGAGTTAAAACGAGTGCGGATAGTTGCAGCTACCACAGTGAACGTGAATACTATGGGAATGGTAGACTACTGGGAACGATTCTCTTCTTGGACTCGGCTGCGAAGAGTAGTTGCACTCTGCTTAATCTACAGGAAACGCTTGTTGGATGTCATCAGAGCTAAAAGAGATCAGCAAAAACCTCCGCCAATGCCAACACAAGACGTAGAAATGTTGACGGAGGCCGAAGATGAAATAGTGAAATCAGTCCAGCAATTGGCATATGCAGAAGAGATTGCCACTTTGAAACCGGCAGGCGACCCAAAACCTCTGAAAAGAAAGAGTCCATTGTTCAAGTTACACCCGTATGTAGATGACAAAGGAATTCTAAGAGTTGGTGGACGTCTTGAAAAGGGAAGCTTTCCTGTTGGCTTAAAGCATCCCGTAATCCTGCCAAAGGGTCATGTAAGTGTGTTGGTCGCAAGGTACTATCACTCTTTGCATCACCAAGGTAGAGGAATGACTATCGGTTCCTTACGTGAGGCAGGATATTGGATATTGGGATGCAAAGCAGTTGTATCCAAAGTGATTCACGAATGTGTAGTATGCCGTAAGTTCAGGGGAAGCTTACAAACTCAAAGGATGGCACCTCTACCTGAAGATAGGCTAGAGGAAACTCCTCCCTTCACATACTGCGCGGTAGATTACTTTGGTCCGTTCTACATACGCGTAAAGCGGAGTGACGTGGCGAGATACGGTGCAATATTTACCTGTCTGATGTCACGAGCGGTTCACCTGGAGGTTGCAGATTCTTTGGAGACCGACGCGTTCATTAACGCTTTGCGCCGATTTATTGCAATACGTGGACCTATAAGGCAGCTCCGATGTGATCGTGGCACTAACTTCATTGGCGCTAAGAATGAATTCGAAAAGGTACGGACGTTCTTGCTGAAAAACAATTGCGACGATTTTGAATTTCAGCTAAACGTACCAAGTGCATCACACATGGGAGGCGTGTGGGAACGCCAGATCAGAACGGTCCGTAATGTGTTAAGACCATTATTGGACAAGCATGGAGATCAGTTGGACGACGACAGCCTTCGTACATTGTTTTACGAGGTAATGGCAATAGTGAACAGTCGTCCGCTTTCAGTTTCCGATCTATGTGATCCACTTTCGCCAGAAATTCTGACGCCAAATCATATTCTCACCATGAAGACCAAAGTGGTTCTGCCACCTCCAGGAGCATTCCCTGAGACAGATGTCTACAGCAGAAAGCGCTGGAGGCGCGTACAGCATCTATTAAACGTGTTTTGGTCACGCTGGAAGACTGAATACTTGTCTCAGCTGCAAACGCGACAAAAATGGAATACATCTCAGCGCAATATGATGCCGGGTGACATCATTATATTGAAGGAAGATGATTCACCTCGCAATAAGTGGCCTCTAGCGATTGTGCAAGATGCCTACCCATCAGATGATGGTCTGGTACGTAAGATCAGAGTGCGCATGGCTGATACACACCTTGATAAAAACGGTGTTCGCACCAAGTCTCAATCAGTATTAGAGCGTCCGGTGCACAAGTGCATATTATTATTACCAGGGGATTCATACACTAAACAACCTTGAGAGCAAGCGGTAAAGTGAGACCGGGTGATCCCCACCGAGGGAGCCATTAGAATAAATTGAACGCGTACTTTAATTTCACGTACAATGTCGTTATTGAGAGTCTGATAGTTGGCATGCTATTCAAGACTTTTCCGTTGGTACGGCTTGAAAAAGGAAAACCAGCATGAAAAGTCTTTAAAGCTGCTTAATACGAATATTGATGAAGCTGAAAGGCCATCACACCCAAACCCCATTGATGCTGAAGTTGAAGAACCGGCATCTCCCGCTCCTCCATTTTTTATCTAATGTGTGAATATGTCATAATGCTTTACATTCAAGCATTATTGATAGGAACGATCTGAAGAAGGCGTTCCTGCGATATGATATACACTAGCTGCAGAAGATAGTGATACATGTTTTTCACACTGGTAATGCTTTTAAAGCTAACTAAAAGCTATACCAAGCAACGACTTGCTACGTATTATCATGTAACTAATATGCATATGTGAGTATGTGAGAAAATGATGGTGTTGTCATTTTTCAAGGTGAGATATGAATATTGATGTAAAGTGTATACGTCAAGCAGTATGAATGATGTGAACGGTTCATGTCTCACTGAAATTTAAATGTTAAACAAGATTGCTAATAGCTATAGTATTGTATCTTTTGATTAGTTTTCTGTCAGCATGATTATTGTATTATATAAGCAATATTCCGAAGTACTAAAATTTGTAGAGTTGAATATTTGCAAATTTTGGGGAGCCATGTGACGTATGTGCTCATGAATATTCATGAGTCGGGTAAACAAATCTTAACCAATGAAAATGCAAGGAACTCTATTGGTTTGATTACGTCATGGGGTGCGGCGTCCAATCAAATTAGAGCAAGGTTGGGGCAAAAGGATAGGGCGCCATGTTTTATAAAAAGTGAAGTGTGAAATTACGGATATTATTCAAGTTTATGTGGATTAAAAAGGGCGAAAAGGTACGTGATATATATTAACAGTTAGATCATATGTCATAGATTCTTGTGATATATAATTTGGTATAAATCGTCCCTTTAGTTTTGCAAAAATATTGTGTTTAAAAACCCCGTTTAAAATTTGTCCCTCGATGTTATGTTCGCTTATGTACGTGTATGAGTTACGAAAGGTTTAACAAGATATACACGTAAATATATGTGTGCAGTGAATGTGGCATAAAAGTGCGTATGCTTAGACGTGTTTATATTCTGTTTCAGTTTTTTCACGGTGTCTTAGAAGTGAATAAAACATCAGTGGAGAATATCGCCTTTGATTTCGAATTTTTGACTGCAAGGGCAGTTACACACTTATGTGAACTGATGACAGCCAATGTAATTTAGATGTCAAATGCCTTTTATGTTCTGAAAATCTCAGAAACACAAAACTTATATTATATTTTGTTTTTCTACAAAGCCAATGCCATCTTTAGTTATTCAGAGAATGACTGATGATTTTGTAGGCACTCATATTAGACCCTAACATTCTTTTGAGAAGAAAAAACACAACAGCGCCCTTGATTAAAGATATCTGTCGGTGGTGTGAAAACAAATACGGGAAATTTTGGAGGTTGTGGGTGCGATGAGTTTGTTCCATGTTTTTGGTTTCAAGTAGACGGTGTTTAAAGCTTTAAAATGAATTTTACTTCAAGTTTGAATGCGGATGCAAAATTCGAATTCTACATAATTCTTTGGGTCCAAGTTCATTATGAGAGAAAGAGGTAAAACTTTGCATTTTATTCACAAATTGATAGCTGTACATTGCAGTAAAACTGTTATATTTAAACGATAAAATGAGTTTTCATTGTTTAATAGTACTACCACAAACTACGCAGTTATAATACTGGCTCTTGCACTTATTAGTAAGCTAAACAGAGAGGTACCGCATTAATGATTTACTATGTGTGAGTCACTCTACATGTAAGTAGGCGAAGCTGCTAGACGCTTATGTAAGGGTCATCTGGTCACGCTCATATCAACTGAGCTCATGTATGTGTGTTAAGAACAAATCATTCGCCCACGGTTATGAATGTTATTGAGTGGTGTAGTTGAGTCTATTCGAAATACTTAGGTAATCGTTCACACGCTAAAAATGCCTATAGGATATTTTGTTCATTATAATATCATATGATCAAATAATTTCTTTATTTTTTGCCTTTTTTCGATGTTTTGCAGTCGCGGTTTGCCCCAGATTTTTCTTTCTGTGCAAATTTATAAATTAAATTCACGGAAAGGATAACTTTGACCCTTTGCAATATTTGTTTTACTAATACACGCTCATTTTCTTATAGTTTGGGCAAAGTTTTCATTGAATTTTTAAATATTGTTTTTGTAATGATATAAACAAAACTCGACAACCATGAAAATACGAAGTTTTACATGATAATCCTTTATGCTAAATATTTTTTGCTACTTTAATTCTTAAAGCTGACCTTTGAAGGAAAAATGACTTTTGTTCAAAGCAATGGTTCTTAATTCTTAAAGCTGACCTTTGAAGGAAAAATGACTTTTGTTCAAATCAATGGTTCTAGTTTATGACTATTTTAATTGAAAGATTGATAGATGAACATTTCAGCCAGTCACAGATAAACGAATGATTTTTGTTTTCAAACCAGCCATCTACGAAAACATCTTTTGTTAAGAAAAACATATCCATTCTCCGTTTTCAATCATAATAAATACCAACACGAAATATTACTACTATATATCCTACTTAAAAGACACAGTTAAAAAACAGCATTGATACATTATTCAAAAACACACGCGGAATGTTATGATATGTACAATGATACATAACTCAACAGTTAATAAATTATATAGGAAAAAGTATTTTAGACACTAAACTCTTTTGATTAAATGTAAATTGTTATTTACTTTGCATGATTTAATCACGCTAATAATGAGCTTTAGTCTTGCTTCTTAGGTTAGATAATTATACAGCAAGCATAGCAAAAATATGACATGCGCTCATACATTCATATTCGACCATAAACACTACAGCTAAGTCGAAGAATGAACGACCGAGGTGCTTTTTAAAGATTCAAAGCTCTGTAAAGTCAAAAGTCCTATTTATCAAATATAAGAATGAAGTGGTAAGAGTAAGATAGTAAAGGACCGAAATGGCTAATCACGTGTAAACTATACCTGTTATAAACTGTGCATGAGTCTTTTATAGGAGATAAACGTAGCAGTAACAGTATATAAATCAGTTAAAAAATATAATTTTAGCTTAATACAATTGAGTTACGTACCACTTGTGACAGATTTATAAAATTTCTGTATACACCTCAAAGCATTCACATTCTGAAAAAAATCATGTTATAATGAAAATGTTTTGGCAACATAGGTATGTCAAAAAGATAATATATATCGCATCATAAACCACTTATTGGTGAAGATAAAAGTCATATAAATCATATAAATTATCATTACTATCGTAAATTAAAGTAACAATTGACATAGTTAAGGATGTATATAAGTGTAGGGCCGTGCTACTCTTACATGTGATAAATCAGTATGCATCTGCGTCTTCTGGTCAAGTACATTTATACACATTTAAGTTGATAATTAAAGCATAAAGACTCTGTTATTGAAGGAAGTATATTATATTAACGTCGAGAAATTTAAACAAGGAAGTATTTTACAAAAGACAAATTGTAATTTGACGTTATCTTTGGTTAAATCAAAAGTGGTTTCAAGTAATTTGTTATTGCATTCGCGCACAGTAATAAATACTTTTGAAAGCTAATCGTGCTTGGTATTCATCTCATTGACTCTTTTGGAAGCTGCATATATAGCATGGAGGGCAAATGTGATACTTTGCTATTGCTTTAAAGTCATCCAATGAGAAAAAATGAAAATGAAGCTATGTAACACTATTGTATAATATAAGTGTCTATTGATAATTTGAAGGCTAAAGTATCTTGTTGTGGAGTTAGAAATTTTTTTAAATACTACGCAACAAATATTGTATATACGGGATATTGTACTCCATTAATCTTATGACAGGATATGAAGTTACAAAGGTACGCAAGAGTAGTCGTGCACATAACCTGACATAGAAGTCTGGTAAAAAGTCATATAGACATTTGCTGGAGTCCAGAGGTCGGTGTTGTGCAGTTGCTTGGAAAGGTGTCAAACTGGTGTGAGGTAAAATATTACTTGTTTATTGGGGTTCATTTTGATTGGCCAAGTACACCTTGAGCATAAGATAGCAAAGCCAGAGGTCTGCTAACCAATAGATTGCTCAAGCAGAGCTCCAGTGGCGAGCTTGAAGCCAACGCTCGCTCAAGCTGGAGCTCTACACAGCAACATTAGTCTCTGTTGAAATCAAAGTTACACTCCATTTATGTAGAAGTCTACCTTAACTTATGCCCGGTTTTTCACACCTCAGGATTAATCCTAGATTACAATAATTAGAGTAGTAATCCTAGATTACGACCCGGGTATGATTTATTTTAGGTTGCATACCCTTGGATTACAAATAATCTCGGGTCGCAGAAATAATCAGAGCTATTAGTAGGATTAAGTCGGGTATGATTTCATTACACTGCTTTTTAGCTGTGAATTTCATTTTTCAATTCAGTCGGAATTTATATTAAGTTATTTGATATGTTTACCTAAGCATATATCCAAACATTAACTTGAAATATCCTGTTTGAAAAATAAGTGTATATCAGGTTATGATCTGTTTAGAAATTTCGAGTTTTATTTCTTTATAATTATTTAGTTCAGTTATCAGTCAAATTACTTTAAAACTTTATATATGAATTTATGCTACATTTTTTGATAAGTGAAACTTTTAAGGTAACCATCTAGAGTAATTAGCTTGAATATAGTTGAAATATGCCATTTCCAAACCGACACTATTAGTACTTTGATTGGTACTATAATATATACCATTGATGACATGCACTGTATAAGACATTTTAAAGCGCTACTATGATGAAAATAAAAATCCAGCTATGTAAAGCTATTGTATTATATAATGTAGAATTGTCCATTGATAATTTTTAGGATAAACTACCTTGTTGTTGGTTATAAATAGACTCTATCTCATATTACTACCTAGCAAATATGGTATCTTCGGGATACTGTGCACCATTCAACTTTTATGTCAGGATATGACGACATAAAGGTTTTTTTGTGCAGTCATGCACAGAAATTTGACCTAGAAGTGTCTGTTGAAATCAAAATTAGAAGAGCACCCCACGAGCTCTTCCTCAAAAAAGGTGTTTCTCATCAATTTTCATGTAGCTGGGAGATTTTTAAAAATCAAACAGCTGGCTGGGAAGATATGATAAAAAAGCAAAGCATTGTCCATAAAATCTAAAATATTACTTTATTTATGTAGTAAAATGTGTTAATGCAACAACCAAACAATAAGATTTCCCCATAAACTATGTTTGTGAATGTGGTAGACCCTTTACTTCTCCATGCCGGCTGAGGAATGGGAACGGCTCAGCTGGCTGGTAAAAATAACATTTTCAAAACATGGGACTTTTTCAAAACATGAGACTTTCAAAAAGGTTAACTTCTTTGAAATATGCACTTTATAGTCCTCTTTCAATATAAATAAGTATTTTTTCAACAATATGTCGTTAGGCGTTCTTCAAAATTACACTCTATTTATGTAGAAGTCTACCTGTATAAAGATTCATAAACAATCGAATGATGTCATAAGGGTTCCCTCACAATGGTTGCCATATGCATTACCGCATTAAAAAAAGATTTGCTTGTGAAGAAAATCTTAAAAATTTGATTTTTAAATCAACTTTTTGGAGGTTTTCAAATTTGTTATTGATGTTAAAATATGGACAATCGATTTATTATACACATATGTACTCATACTGACGTTATTAAAAATAATAATAGTAGCGCTTTAAGATTTAGCCATTATAACCTTTAAAAAATCTCCATTTTCTTATTCGTAAACATGAATCTGCATATCAATACTTAATGTATAATCACTGTACTTACACAGGTGTACTAATTAACATATACAGAATATTATACACTAGACTATCATTGTATACTACGTAAAACATATCTAAAAATGGCCAAATCACATTACAGCGCTGAAGGTAGTCTAATACATGAAAACAATGTGCCAGACAAATAAGAGTTATGTTATTGACTTCATATACACGTCACTATAATGTTATGTTAGTTTTCTATTCATAGCCAAAGCAACAGGCACATCAAATAAACATAAGTGACATTGCACTAGAAATAATCCAGGATTAATCTTTGATTGAATAGTCCTGGTCGCAGATTGAGGTCTGCAACGCGTTTCTGACCTAGAATTAATCTTGGATTAATTCAGGATTGGAAAATAATCTAGGATCATCGAATCCTACATTACGCTAAATAATACCCAACATAATCCTGGATTGGTCTTCAGGTCTATTACCGACCAATAGATTCATAAACAATCGTATGATGTAATAAGGGTTCCCTCACAGTGGTTGCTATATTTATTGCCGCATTAAAGAATGCTTTTCTTGCTTGGATGGTCGTGAAAATCTGATTTTTATATCACAATTTCTGAGGTGTCAGGGTTTTTTTATTGATATGGAAATATGGTCAGTCGATTAATTACATAGACATGTACTCAGATTGACGTTATACAAAAACAAACGAGGCTGTCCAATTCCAAGGACAGTGTCACTGCTTGCCGATACTCTAAAGACTCAAGACTCAAAAATTGTGTTAACATATTAAATACAATCGAGATGCATTTTAAAGTATATATATATATATATATATATAGCTCTTTCTAAACAAAAACAGCTTGACCGTCAAACCGAGAATAAATTATTTGTTATTCTACAAAACACCAATGCAAAACTTAAAAGCGATTGGCTGAAAACTGTAGAAGGAAATGAATTTCAATATTAATATACATTATACATTTTTTTCTAAAATTTCACCTGAAATTCAAAACTAGTCGGACTGTTACAATGAGCGAAAGCTGCTACGCTTATATCCTATAAAAATTCATTCACAGTTTCAAACGATTGATTGACAATTGCAATGGGAAATATAAGTAACTATATGTCAAACCATTTTTTTTCAAAATTTCTACAGGAATTCAAGATAGATTGACTGTTAATAAACACAGTAAAAGTCATTTTCTGAAACCTTTAAAACTAACCCCTAACATTTCAAAACGATTGACAGAAAGCAGTAGGAAGATATATGTTTTGCTTTATATCATACTATCCCGTAAAAGAATCTAAATATAACATTATATATATGTATATATATAATGCATTTTTTTCCTGATTTGCATATCAACTATTATTGTTCTCTCTCGCAACTATACACACACTGACGCTATATCCAAATATAGTATATAAACGTCTCACTGGCCAGTGCCTTTTTTTAAAGTGTCAAATGTCGCCAAACCGTCAAACCGATCACAATTTAAATGCAGGACATTCTAATAATAATTCCTATTAAATATAAAAGAAATCCGTTCAAAAGAAGTTTTGAAAAACGAACTGATCGCACAACGCACTATTGGTTAATAATAGTAGCACTTCAACAAACTTGATAAGAAGCTAGTGACGTAAAAATTGTTCTTATTTTGATTGTGAAAAAGAACCTGCAGGGTTTATTTCTTTTTGATGCTTATCAGATTTGCTCCTCATTAAGAGCTAATTAAACTAGACTGTTAGTGAATGGGGTGCATCAGTAAATTGGGTGTGACAGTGAATGCGAATGTTTGTGTTTCTCGTATGCATAATTATGCATTTAATCGGTTCGATGCATGTTAAATACTTATATAAAAAATATTCTCCGCAAATTTCCTTTTCTTTGGAAAATGCTTACCATTTAGAGTGTAACCATTTAATTTTTGTTTTTGTTTAAACAAAAACATGTATGTCTCCCCCTGCACCCCCTCTCTTCTCCCTGGTTCATATTTTCCTGTACCTTTCTTTTTGCTATCTGAAATATCTTGCTATTTGATACACCGCTTTATATAGCCAAAAATGTATGCTTTCGGGACACATCTTTAAATGTGCAGTGAGATTATACAGCAGATTTATATTTAAAACCAACTAAGTATTCTAAGATTCTAAAACAGAAATTGCCATCTCGAGTCATTTTTGAGATATATGCTTATACACGTATTGACTTTATGTGAAAGATTAAAACCTAGAAATATTAGGTAAATATGTATATGCTTACAAGTCTAAGTGATACTTTTAGAAAGCTGGGTCATTGTCCTATGACATCGCATAATTGTTCTTCCATAAAAAATAGTGAATTTGAATGGAAAGAGCACATAGATTAAGAACAAATTCTAGTTAATTAGATAATTGGAAAGCTGGGTCACTGTCCTATGACATCGCTTCAATATCAAATGTGAAAAAAATCCAAGCAGAGCATTGGCCTTGACTAACAGTTAATGATACATTTATATCTAATGAAAAAAAGTTCCACGATTAATAAAATAATTAAAAAGCTGGGTCACTGTCCTTTGGCATCGTTACAATCGCTAGATGATAAGAGATTGCCATCTCGAGTAATTTATGTGACAAATCAAAATCTAGGTAGATTTTATAAATATACGCATAGCTGTGCTGCTTACGAGCTCAGCGTTTCCTTTTAGTAAGCTGGGCCATTATCCTACGACATTGCATTATT